>BQNB010073697.1:0-32027 GCA_026074375.1 Tanacetum coccineum
TGGGGAATTGGACTGAAAATCGGGATTGGAGTTCAGGGTAGGAAAAAAAAAATTAATTTGGTCTTTTGTCACAAATAGTCCATGTCGTTAGTCCATTGTTAGTCCTTGTTAGTTTTAGTTTAAATATTAGTTAGGTTTAGTTTTAATTAGTTTAATTAAGCTCTAATCATTAGATATAATTTAGGGCTTTTATTTTTCTTAATTTTCTGCACTTTTTCTCCATCTAGTGTAATTTTTATGAAAATTTTTTGGTTAATATTTTTAGCTCTAGGATTATTTTTGTAGTTTTTAATCATTTAAATCTTAAAAAATTCATAAAAAATAAAATAATTATCCGAAAAATATAATTTTTTTTTTTAAAATTTTTTTTTTTATCTAGTTTGTAGGAAAATTGTTAAAGTTTTCGTAGGGTTAATTTTTCAAAAATTCATTTTTTTAAAGAACGGGTTTTGACCCCGTTTTTCTTTTGACTCGTTTTTGGTCCAAACGACCTCCGTTTTCGTTCTAGTTTTTTTTAAACTTCGTTTTTAGTCAAGTAGAATCTACTTTTAGTTTAAAAACTGTTCTAGGGTTAAAATTGCAAAATTTAGGTTTTTGACCCTCGTTTTTCGAGCCCGTTTTAGGTTTTAAGTTATTTAGCTTTCGTTTTAAGGTTTTATTTAATCGTTTTTGCATATTTAACTTGTAGAAATAGAAAACCAATCATAACCTTGTCATATTCAAACATCGTTTATCAATTCGTCATTCGATTTTCCATTCAAGCCTCGTTGGGACATAACGACCCGGGAATCAAACTTCCGGACACATATATATTTTATTTTTGTGAACTCTTAACCAATCATTGGCTAAAGGTAATTGGTTGAGTGTTTGCTTATATATTATATATATATTATTGACGAATCAATCACCACGATCTAGCTATACTTTCAATGATCACCATAATCTACCTATTACACACAACTACAATACACACATTCATAATATACACAAATGATTTACAAAATATGATACAACTTCACAATAACAAAAACAAAACTATAATACTTCTTGACTTGATGATAAGAAGTATTCTTCTCTTGCACTTGAGGAATTTAGCCTGAATCGCTTGAAAACAAAAGCTTAAGAATAAATGATCAAAGGATTGTAGGTGATGTATGGACTGATTTTAGACAAAAAATAATAAGTGCAAAAGATGAGAAAATCAGTAGGGAACAGTCCAGTATTTATAGGCAAGCTGGGGGGCATTTTTGTCTGGCCGGCCCCCTTAGCTCTATGGCCGGCCCCCTTATCACTAAGGGGGCCGCCCTTATATTTAAGAGGGTCGCCCAGGCCAAGACGCTCCTTTTTTTGTCTTTTCTAGGGGAGGTGTTTTCTGGAACATTTCTAGCCGTTTTTAGGTAGAAAATTTGAATTCAAAATATTTATTTTAAATAATTTTTTTTAAATGTAGAAAATGTTTTGTAAAAGTTATAAAAATATTTGTAATATTTTATAAAAAATAAGAGGTTAAATAAAAATTCCTTTGATCATAAATTGCATTAAGCATTTATTTATTCATACCTTTAAGTGATTATATCTTTGAAATAAAAATTTACTACTAATTACATGTTTACGTTTAATTTTACATTGAGCGTTTTACATTTTGTGATTATTGGTTGCAAGTTATAGATACATATAAAATAATATACTTATAGAGAAATTAAGGAAATCCCCAAGTAACCCTTGGAGAATTCCACTCACAAAGATAATATAATACGTATATAAAACCGGGCTAGTATGATCACCCGGGTCGTTTCCCAAACGACTAGTGAAATTGAAACCACGTTTTAGTTCGGATTCTGATTTGAATAAAGCAAAGACATTTTTTTGATAATCTATATCTATTAAATAAAAGCAATTTAAACAATCAAACAAATACGGTAAATTAATAAAACGCGACTAATAAGTAAATAAACTAAAATTAACCCCTAAAAATGTAAACTAAAATTCTAAACCTAAGTTAAGACAAAAGAAAAATTTAGGAAAAAGAAAAACATTTTTTTTACTTTACTTTTTTTTAATTAATCAACAGGGGCATGCACATCCTGTTGCATATATACCAATCCTGCCCTAAACCGGTGTCCCAAACCAAAGACCACCATAATGTACAATCGACATGACATATATCCGTTTGTTCTTCGTTAAGTGGAACCAAAGCGGATAGGGATAATTAGTCCCAATAGATCTATCTATTCACTCGCGCTCCCTCAACCGGTCTCCTGGTCGAGAAACTAACAGTTCATGATAAGTTGGGCAGTAGTAGGTTTGTAAGCAACTTAGGCAACACATAAACAAGTAAACCTCCGCAGTAAAGAACTGTGCTAATTTAAAAAGCAAACTATGTTTCTCACCCCATAGAAAAAGGCGTTTTGTAAATCAGTAAAAATGTGGGGACTATGAACTCCCTTTCGCAAGGGTAAGCGTTAACCCCAAACAAATGGATAAGAGATATAAGGAGGTCTAGCCGCGACCTAGAGTAAGTATGGGTATGACTTAGCATTTATCAAAGAAACAAGTAAAGCATCCATGTTCATCATTTAAAGCATCCAAGTGTGTTTGCGTTTTAGTAATAAAAGACTTTGAAACTTTACCATGTCTTAGTTAAATCTCGACACTTGCAAAAAGCTACTATTTTTAGAAACTTTTCCCTTTTAGAAACCCATTTATGTTTTCAACCATTAAATAGCGTCCCCCTATTTTCTTAAGTTTTCATATTTTACAAATCGCTTAAACAATTCTAAACCGCCTAATCCTTATGTTTAAATCCGTCCTAAATGTCCAATTCGTACCTTTTAATAATTCCTACTTTTTATTAAGGTTCGTCCATCTCAATTAATTTCTTTCATTCATGGCATATCTAAGTTTGTTCTAACTAATTACCCAACATTTCTATATGTTTCGCTTGCATTTAAAACATCCAAAATCGTCCGAAAGTCCAAACCCCTTTTTCTTTCCAAAATCGCAAGCATTATTTAGAATTTTTCTTAAAAAATCTATTGTTTCCTGATTTGTGGTAAAAAATGTCTCATGTTTTTGACGTTTAGCTAAGCGTTGCCAACATATAGTAAGAATCTCATTCCACTGACCAACTTTTCTCGTGCTTATTATACTTAAGCCGATTCTGACCCGAAGGCTCCGAATCGCCCGTTAGCTGCTGATCTGGTCATTAAATTTCCATTTTTCGCCGAAAAATGTTTCGAGTTGTCATTAGCCATAAGTTGGCCGTTTATGTCCGATTTTTAAAGTGAGGTGTATGAAATATGTATCTATTCGAAATAAGCTCGTTCAAAACTACTTTACGTCTAATGAAAACATTTTTTGAAGTCCCCCCCCATTCAAAACCCCAAAACAAAGTCGGGACAGCAAGCTATTTTTATCGAAAGTGCCACAAAAATCAACCCAACTCGCATATTAGTGCCTAATCTAGTTCAACCTTTATTTACAACTAATCCACCACAAAACTAACCTTAATCCAACCTAATCTCTATTGTTGCAACTCTCATCAACTCTCATCTTACCAAACATATTAAGAAAACTAAACAAAAAGTGTAACAATATTTACTTCCATTTTATAAGAGATGACAATATATTAACTTATTTCTTTTGTAAAAATTAACACAAACACATGGATCTTTTATGAACAACATAGATCTATAAATAATGGATGAAACCAAACAAAGATTTCAGGAACACTTACAAATCAAGAAGAACAAGTAGCAAAAACACTAGATCTATACCCAAGAATTATAGATCTTCAAAACCCAAATAATCTTACAAACCCTAATTTTATAATTCTTGAAATCTTTGAAAAATAACCAACCAACACTTGGATCTACCTTAGATAACCTTAGAAGTGAACTTAGATTACTTGGATCTTGCTAGATATCAAAAGTTATGGATGTGTTTGTGTGTTAAAGGTGTGCTGTGAGCAAGCAAAGAGGAAAGGGATAGAAAAGATTTTGGATGGAGGACTTGAAAATGAAATGAACCCTATATGGATGAAGATGTGATGTGATTTATAATCAAAAGCTAGGGTTTTAGGGTTCTAATGTGCACGAGCAAGTGACCAACACACACCAAAAATGTGTGTGTCATGTGGTTCGGCCGAATAGGGCTCACAAGGACCAAGATGGTTCAATTTTTCTAGCCAAGGTTTATTATACTTGGTTAAGTTCAAAATTACTTATTCAAAGGTTTAGTCAAATTGTAAGAATGCATGTGATGTATAAGAACTTGCATGCATGCAAGTTACAAGACAACAAAAGTGTCATTTTCTCATCAAGTATGCACACATGGGTGAGGCTTTCAAAATAAGATGCCAAATCTTTAATTTAGAGTTCAAGTATACATGTTGTTGTGGTTTAGGCGCCACATTTGGCTAGGGAAAAGAGGTGAACGAAATTTTTAGGCTTAGGGTATAATATTAACGATAACTTGAGTTTACACGAAAAGATTTTGAGTTTCCGGGGTTCCGTTTGGTCAAAAACGCGAAAAACGCTATTTAAAGGATAAAACCCTAAAATTTATATCGGAAGTGATTAAAATCACGAAACACTCAGGAAAACTAATATAACACATATAATGCCTAAAATAATTTATAACCAATCCAGGAAACGTAACGGACAGCGTCCGGTGACGTTTCTCAGTTTTTACGCAGTTTAATTCCCCGGTAAACTGTCAGATTTAAACGTACATATAAAATTTAAAGTAGATGACCGGAGTGGGTCGGAATACTAACCGGGAATTTACGGGGTGTGACAACTTAGACACGAAGTACTTGAAACATACACGTAAACTTTTCATGAAAACATGATGGCTTGGCTTGGGAAGATGTATACTAACTAGTTGAATACTTGCATGTGATAAACACGACTTATATGTGTGCTAAACGAACTTGTTTTGGTTTTTTATATCGAATACCACATTACACAAACCATACGCCCCGACATTGGACATCTATCACAACTGTTAGGCTTAAACCATGAATGGTCACATATTTAAAAGATGGTTTGTTTATGGCTTAAGTACTAAATGGTAACTTAGGTAGCTTAACGAAACCCTAACAAGCCCTTAGCGAGGCCCAATACAGGCCTAATAGCCACAAATAAGCTTAGACAACTTATTCGTGAGCTTATACAGCTTATGGACATATTAATAAGTTTAGAGAGCTAATGGACCTAAGTATAATAACCTTACACTTTTAAAACTCTTAATGGGCCCTTAATGGACCTAAAAGCCCATTACAGTGGCTTATGGCTTATGGGATAAGCCAATAAGCCAAAACAACTTATTTAAACTTAAATAACTTAATTGTATCAAAACCTACTTAAAAAACTAGCTAAACACCTTATTGGACCTTAAAGGCTTATTTTGAATTAGTTATTGGGTCCGAAAACCCAAATAAGCTCATCCAAGCTAAATCCAAAAAAAAAAAAGAAGAAAAAAAAAAAAAAAAAAAAAAAAAAAAGGAAAAAAATAAACCGAAGTAAACAGCTTATTTTGATTATTTAAGCTTAATGAAGTCTTGTGCCACTTGTTAGAACTTAATCGGATTTAAAATGTGATTTTTATAAGTTAAGGGACTAAAAGTGTCAAAATGGAAACTTAAGGTTAAAAACTGTAAACCGTACTATTTTGAAGTTAATATGACTGATTTGACATCTATAAACCTTAAGGGGCTGTTTTGGAACATAAACTAACAAAAGGTAAACATTGTAAAGTAGAGGGACTAAAATTGTCCAACACGGAAACTTAGGGTTATATAGACTGTAATTTGACTATTTTAAACTAAAAGGACTAAGTTTGCCAATCTTAGAAACCCTAAGAGAATGATATAAACTATCTAATGGGTTTTTAATGAAATACTTGACGTAGCGAACTAGACATAATATAATGAGATTTAATACAAGTATTAAAAACACGGTTTTATAAATACATAAACGCACAATAATAAATGCGTATATTTAGTAATGACAACATATCTTATATCAGGTACATACACTAGTGTACACCTTCCCCAGAGCTAACGACAAAAATGCATACAATAACATGTACAGCACACCACACAAGTATAACAGTAAATATAAAACTAGAAAATTATAGTATTAATACATAAGTCGTTAGCTCCTAAACTTGTAACTAAGACTATCCATATTTACTTAGGTATTTGACGGTGTGATTCATTTGCCATACTTGGGTATATTTACCATTCACGAAGGACTACCTACTAAGGTGAGTTCATAGCCCCATGCTTTACAATTATTTAAATGATTTACATCTTTGGGGTGAGAACATGCTTTGTTTTACAAATTGGACGCAAGTGTACATTTTATGCAATGAATACGTGTTGTCTCGAGTAGCGATAAACCCACTGAAACCCAATATCATGAACTGTCAATTACTGGATATGGAAGCACAGTGTTATTAAAATAAATCTATTTGGGATTGGACGTCCCCGATGAGTGAGTAGCCTCACTGTTATCCGGTTTGCCATACAACAAACGTATACCATTCGGATTAGAGCTGTTGCGGGGTTGAGAACACATCACAGCAATGTGCAATTTTATTGCGATCCATACATGTCAAGCTTCAATGTCAGTAGCTTAGGGAAACATAATTACGTTTATGATGTTTTGCATTGTGCTTAATCAGACACTTGGAAATCTTTTGCGGTCCTACAATTGACTTTATATAAACTATGAATTTCACCAACTTTATGTTGACATTTTTAAAGCATGTTTTCTCAGGTCAATGAGGCACGAGGTGCTAAGGATACATTGGGGTCACTCTTTTGGGGAGTCATGCATTAAAGATTTGGAGTCATTACACGTTGGGATAATGTTATGATCAAAAATACTGTATCAAATGTTGAACAATTTAAGCCGTGCCCTTTGATATTTAACATTCCCAATAAATCCAATGTATCGTATTTTAAAAAACACTCTTTTAGAGGTCGTTTTTTAATATCTTGTGCTATTGATCTATGAAGTAACGCTCACGGACTCATTATCCCGTATGACCCAATTGGGGTGTTTACAGATTGTTATCAGAGCCTATGTTTTAGAGAACGCAGGGTCAAAATTGTATAACTTGGAACTATAACCAATTTGTCAAACATTGCAATCATAACAAAGGGATTTTTCATGGACATTCATTCATGACATTACATGTTGCATTAAGTTGCGGAAGACTAGATGTAACATTTCACAATTTCAGGTCATTTTAACGACTCTATTATTCTTCACTATTTTTTAGTCCAATACGCGTTTACTTTTAATTTAACTCTAAGCTAGAACGCTAGACCTAGAATATTCATTTAACGTAAACAGATAACAAATAAATGATGGTTTACGTCAATCAAAAGTAGGATAATTATTAAGAAGATAATTATTAATTTGTTATTATATTTATTGGCACGTAAAAGGCTTACGTTTCGCAATAAAATACATTTAGTCACACCCCGGAAATACCTAGACTCAAACCAATAACCACTTTTAAACCTTAAACACAAAATTTAATCAAATCATGTGTTACTAACTCATGTTGGCCGAATATGGGTAAGTATAACCCATAAAACCATTCGTCCCATACATATATACACCTAGAAATCTTCCTAATATCCTTTAAGTACATGTACAACCTATGTTTAATTAAAACATGTACAACATGTCTCTAACTAACTTATTACACAATGGTTAATAACCATTTTGATCTCTTTTGTCCTCCTTGATGCGGCTAAGCAAAGCACCCACACAAAACCATAAGATTTCCAAATCCTAGTAAATCTTGTACAAATATATGGTAATTAAGAGATGTACTTAGGTGGTTTAGCAAAATACAATGTGAGGCTAACTAAAACCCTCAAAACCACTAATAAGGGCACGAATTTGACTTAGGATGGAACTAGGAAAACTAACTAGCTATCAAGCCTATATATAACTCACCATAATTGTCCTTAAACATTTCTTAAACATTTCCTAAACTCACAAACACTCTCAAGCCAAAACCACATTGTTTTCTCTCATTGTATTCGGGTTATATAATAACCGAACTCAAACACGACACCTTATCATTTTACAAAATCAAGGATTCTAAGCATTTATTAAGCTAGGGAGAAATACAAACTACTTATACGATATGGTGTTATCTCCTATTTCGGTTTTACTACATATACACAACCAAGACACCTAGGTACCGCTTTAAAGTCTCGAATGTAAGCTTTACAGGTCATATTCATTCATTTTAATGCAAGTCTAGTGTAAGTGACACGTTAACTTTGTGTGTAACAAGTTAACGTGAGGCATGAACGTTGCTAACGTGTATAAAACATGGTTTCATCATCGAGTTAAATCCTAAGCTTTTTAAGTTTTTAAAACAAGAATAGGAACTTATAAGAATAACACCCTATATATTTTCAATAAAAAAATATATGTGTAAACTTTACATAGTACACAAGATGTCTTAACTTGGGAACCAATGTACGAGCTAATAAGACGAATTCATGTAGTAAAACACGAGTAATAATTGCTTATCGAGTGCTTATCGTAAGGTTTCAAACCATAGAAACTAACTAGCGAGCTTAATGGGCTATAATTGGTTTCGTTAAATTTGAATTGTCCAAACAGGCCACGTCTACTAGGCCACGGCTTATTAATAAGCTCCACGAGCTTATTAAGAAGCCTAAAGTGCTTATTGAACTCATATGGACCTTAGTATACCTTAGAAAATCTAGCCGAACCCTTATTGGGGTTGACGACCCATTGCAGTATCCAAACGCGAGCCCATAAGCCATAATAAAGCTAAACAACTATGGTGTAAGCCTTATACAGTTTAATAAGCTATTGACTTAGAAAATGCTAATGGACCTAAAATGGACTAGTTGGATCATGTATAAACCTTATCGAGTTCTTATTGGACTCAAAAGCCCATTAACGAGCTTATTGGCTTATAAATAAGCCGAGCAATAAAAACAGACCCATAAGTGCTTATTGAGATAAGAAAAATAAGTTGGATCATATATGAAACCCTAATGGACTTTTAAAAACCTTTCGGGTTAAGGTTATTGGACTAACGAGCCCAATAAGCTCGAATAAGCTTACCCGAGCTTATTTTTTAGCATCAACAGTTTCATTAAGTTTAAATGAGCTTAATGAGAGCTTATGTGCTTTGAAAATCTAAATTGGACCATTAATTTTGCTTAACGGGCTTTAACGAGCCCAACAAGGCATAATAAGCCTAAATAAGCACATCTGAGCTTATTTATAAGTTGCCACAGCTTATATGGCTTATTGGAGCTTAATAAAACTTGTTGCCACTTCTTAGAATTTAAACAGGCTTAAAATGTGATTTTTACAAATTTAGGGACTAAAAGTGTCAAAGTGCAAACTAAAAGGTGTAAACTGTAAATATTGATTTTTATGAGTCTAAGGATTGTTTTTGACATATTTCAAACACAAGGTACTGTTTTGAAATAACTTATATTAAAAGTATAACATTTATAAAGTTAAAGGACTAAAAGTGACAACTTGGAAAGTTAGGGGTTAAAAAGTGTAATTTAACCAAACTTAAATAAAAGGACTAAAGTGATAAAACTTAGAAACTTAAAAGTATGTTATAAAACTTAAATGATTTTATAAATACTTGAAGTGTCGGACTGGACTTAATATAATAAAAGTATTATTGTATTTAAAGTCCAAAGTTTATCGGGGTGTATAAACTATCAGTTAATAATGTATATTTATTAACTATATATCTCCTTAGTTGTATACTCCCAAGAGCCAACAATTAAAAGACAAATCAATAAACAAGTGGCGACCACCAGCACAATGATAACAATATATTATATATATATATATATATAAATAAAATATATATATATAAAATATATATATATATATATTATAGTAAATATAATATTAAACTAACAATTTATTGTAGTTTATGCATTAAGTCGTTAGCCTAAACTTTAATAGACAAGTCTAAGCCTTATTTACTTAGGTATTATTACAGTGTGTTTCATGTTGCCATAATTGGATTATAATTTATCAATTACAGAGGTACCAAGCCACCTACTCAGGTGATTCAATGGCCCCTATATTTTACAATTATTTAAATGATTTACATCTTTGGGGTGAGAACATGCTTTGTTTTACAAATTGGACGCAAGTGTACATTTTATACTATGATTACGTGTTTGCCTAAGTAGCGATAACCCACTGAGCCCTTATCATGAACTGTCAATTACTAGATTGTGAGCGCGAATGTTATAAATAGATCTATTTGGGATTGACAAATCCCCGTTTGGGTGAGTAGCGCTCACTGTGCTGGTTTGCCGGACAACAAACGTATACCATGTCGGATTTTAGGATGGTGCGAGGTTAGTAACATCATTCACGGGCCAATGTTGGCAATTTATTTTCATTCATACATGTCGAGCTTCAGTGTCATGAGCTTAGGAAAACATAATTACTTTTTATGATGTTTGCATCTGTTGCTTAATTATACACTTGGAAATCTTGCGGTCCTACTATTGATTTACATAAACCTATGAATTCACCAACTTTATGATGTTTTCTCAGGTCAATAAGGCACGAGGTGCCAAAGATACATCGGGTCCACATCTTAGGAGAGTCCTACTAAAAGATTTGGGGCGTATTATATTTTGAGAACATTTGTTATAAACCGAAATCTTTACTTATATTGTCGAACAATTTAAAGCCATGATCTTATGTAATGAACAAATATTTTGTTAATCCAATGTATCTTTTTGAAACGGCACGTTTAGTGGTCGTTCTCATATCTTGTGCTATTCTATGAAGTAATGCCCTCGGATATTCAACATTTCGCTGCTACCCATATTTGGGGGTGTTACAGATTGGTATCAGAGCCAAGGTTATAGAGAACCAGGTCAAAAGTTTTTGTCTGGACTATAACCATTTTCAAACACTGCATTTACAAATAGGGTTTGCACGAGACACACATACATTACTTGTCTGCAATCCAGCATATGCGCTTACATGACATACACTGTTTTAGCATTAGTGGTTACTAAGTGCTTGCATAATTGATATATACGAGTATATAAATTATATTACGTATATTACTATAAGAGTCTTAAAATTTATACTTATATAAGTTATTTTTTCTTTTTTTTACAGCAGTCATGTCTTCTGCATCATCTACGGTTACCTACACTTTCGTCTACACCGACTCTGAGCCAGGAAGGGTATTTTGGGGAGCCGATGAGGAGATATCTGATGGAGGTTCTCCACGAGTCATCGTATTAGGGATACGATGGACTCCCTATACAGCCGGTAGCCCCACCATCACCGGATTACATAACTGACTCCGAGGAGCCACAGACCTACGCATGTACAACGGGAACAGGATGAGCGTGAGCCTATGTTCATTACAGCCACCTATCCTGAATACAGTGCCCAGAAGACTATATACCCTGGCACGTAGTCAGGATCATGTGGCTGTATGAACATAGGCTCACCGCTCATCCTCGTCTCGTGGTACTGGTGGTGTCTGTGGCTCCTCGGAGTCAGTTATGTAATTCGGTGATGGTGGGGCTATCGGCTGTATAGGGAGTCCATCGTATCCTAATACGATGACTCGTGGAGAACCTCCATCAGATATCTCCTCATCGGCTCCCCAAAATACCCTTCCTGGCTCAGAGTCGGTGTAGACGAAAGTGTAGGTAACCGTAGATGATGCAGAAGACATGACTGCTGTAAAAACAAAAATAACTTATATAAGTATAAATTTTAAGACTCTTATAGTAATATACGTAATATAATTTATATACTCGTATATCAATTATGCAAGCACTTAGTAACCACTAATGCTAAAACAGTGTATGTCATGTAAGCGCATATGCTGGATTGCAGACAAGTAATGTATGTGGGTTTTTTTGTCTCGGTGCAACCTATTGTAAATGCAGTGGTTGAACAAGGTTCAAAGTCCCGAGACAAATAACTTTGACCTGGTTCTCTATAACCTTAGCTCTGATACCAATCTGTAACACCCCCAAATTGGGTATCAGCGAAATTTTTTAATATCCGAGGCATTTCTTCATAGAAAAGCACAAGATATTGGAGAACGACCCACTAAAACGATTCCGCTTCAAAAGATACATTTGATTAACAAATATTTGTTCATTACATAAGTATCAGCTTTAAATAGTTTCGAACAATATAAGTAAAGATTTCGGTTTATAACAAATGTTCTCAAAATATAATACGCCCCAAATCTTTAGTACCGACTCTCCAAAGAGTGACCCCCGATGTATCTTGGCACCTCGTGCCTTATTGACCTGAGAAAACATCATAAAGTTGGTGAATTCATAGGTTTATGTAAATCAATAGTATGACCGCAAGATTTCCCAAGTGTACAATTAAGCAACAATTCAAACATCATAAAAAGTAAATTAACGTTTTCCTAAGCTCATGAGACTAATCTCGACTCAATTGTAAAGAAAGAAATAAAATTGTCCAACATTCCGTAATGATGTTCTAACCCTCAACAGCTAAATCCCGACATGGTATACGTTTGTTGTCTGGCAAACCGGCATAGTGAGCGCTACTCACCCAAACGGGGATTGTCAATCCCAAATAGATCTATTTATAACATTCGCGCTCACAATCTAGTAATTGACAGTTCATGATAAAGGGCTTAGTGGGTTATCGCTACTTAGGCAAAACACGTAATCATAGTAAAAAATGTACACTTGCGTCCAGTTTGTAAAACAAAGCATGTTCTCACCCAAAGATGCAAATCATTTAAATAATTGTAAAATATAGGGCCATGAACTCACCTGAGTAGGTAGTCCTCTGTGAATGATAAATATATCCAAGTATGGCAAATGAATCACACTGTCAAATACCTAAGTAAATACGCTAGACCTTAGCTATAAGTTTTTGGCTAACGACTTAGATTGCATAAACTACAATAAATTGCTATTTATATATATATATATATATAAGTATAATATCGCTATATATATATATATTTATATATACTATACTAATATATATATATATATATATATATTGTTATCACTTGTGGTGGTGCACATGTTTATTGTATTTGTCTTTACTTGTTGGCTCTTGGGAAGGTATACGACTAAGGATAGATATCGTTAATAAATATACATTTATTAACCTGATAGTTTATACACCGATAAACTTTGACTTTAAATACAATAATACTTTTATTATATTAAGTCCAGTCCGACACTTCAAGTATTTATAAAATCATTTAAGTTTTATAACATACTTTTAAGTTTCTAATTTTTAATCACTTTAGTCCTTTATTTAAGTTTTGGTTAATTATCACTTTATAACCCCTAAACTTCCCCAGTTGTCACTTTTAGTCCTTTAACTTTATAAATGTTATACTTTTAATATAAGTTATTTCAAAACAGTACCTTGTGTTTGAAATATGTCAAAAACAATCCTTAGACTCATAAAAATCAATATTTACAGTTTACACCTTTTAGTTTGCACTTTGACACTTTTAGTCCCTAAATTTGTAAAAATCACATTTTAAGCCTGTTTAAATTCTAAGAAGTGGCAACAGTTTTATTAAGCTCCAATAAGCATATAATGCTGTGGCACTTTATAAATAAGCTCTATGATCTTATTTAGGCTTATTATGCCTTGTTGGGCTCGTTAAAGCCCGTTAAGCAAAATTAATGGTCCAATTTAGATTTTCAAAGCACATAAGCTCTCATTAAGCTCATTTAAACTTAATGAAACTGTTGATGCTAAAAAATAAGCTCGGGTAAGCTTATTCGAGCTTATTGGGCTTGTTAGTCCAATAACCTTAACCCGAAAGGTTTTTAAAAGTCCATTAGGGTTTCATATACATGATCCAACTTATTTTCTAGTCTCAATAAGCACTTATGGGTCTGTTTTTTATTTCTCATGACTATTTGATAACCATAAGCTCGTTAATGGCTTTTGGGTCCAATAATACTCGATAAGGTTTTATACATGATCCAACTAGTCCATTTTAGGTCCATTGGCATTTTCTAAGTCCAATAAGCTTAATAAACTGTATAAGCTTACAAATAAGTTGTTTAAGCTTATTATGGCTTATGGGCTCGCGTTTGGATACTGCAATGGGTCGTCAACCTAACAATAGGGTCGCTAGATTTTCTAAGTGTAATCTAAGGTCCCATATGAGTTTGTTTTCAATAAGCACATTAGGCTTCTTAATAAGCTCGTGGAGCTTATTAATAAGCCGTGGCCTAGTAGACGTGGCCTGTTTGGACAATTCAAATTTAACGAAACCAATTATAGCCCATTAAGCTCGCTAGTTAGTTTCTATGGTTTGAAACCTTACGATAAGCACTCGATAAGCAATTATTACTCGTGTTTTACTACATGAATTCGTCTTATTAGCTCGTACATTCGTTCCCAAGTTAAGACATCACGTTTATATGTAAAGTTTACACATAGATTTTATATATTTCGAATATATAGGGTGTTTTTCATATAAGTTACCATTCTTGTATTTTAAACTTAAAGCTTAGGCTTTAACTCGATGATTAACCATGTTTTATACACGTTAGCACGTTCATGCTCACGTTAACTTGTTACACACAAGTTAACGTGACCCTTTACAATAAGACATGAAATAAAAATGAATAGAATATGACATTAAATCTTAATTTTCGAGACTTACAAGGTGTTCCTAGTGTCTTGGTTGTGTATTATGTAGTAAACCCGAATCGTATAACCCCAAATCGTATAAGTACGATTGTATTTTCCTCCCTAGCTTAACTCAATGCCTTAGAATCCTTGCTTTGTAAAATGTGGTGTCGTGTTTGAGTTCGGTTATTATATAACCCGAATACAATGAGAGAAAACAATGTGGTTTTGGCTTGAGAAGTGTTTGTGGTTTAGGAAATGTTTAAGAAATGTTTAAGGGACAATATGAGTGAGTATATATAGGCTTGATAGCTATTTAGTTTTCCTAATTCCTACTTAAGTTCAAATTCTGCCTTATTAGTGTTTTGAGGGTTTATTAGCCTCACATTGTAATTTGCTTAAACCTCCTAATAAATCTCTTATTACCATATATTTGTACAAGATTTTCTAGGATTTTGGAAATCTTATGATTTTTGTGGGTGATTTGCTTACCTCGGCATCAAGAGGACAAAAGAGATCAAAATGGTGATTAACCAATGTGTAATAAGTATTTAGAGACATGTTGTACATTTTTAATTAAACATAGTTTGTAGCATGTACTTAAAGGATATAGGTAAGATTTCTAGGTGTATATCGGTATGGACGAATGGTTTTATGGGTTATACTTATCCATTTCGGCCAACATGAGTTAGTAACACATGATTTGATAAATTTTGTGTTTAAGGTTTAAAAGTGGTTATTGGTTTGAGTCTAGGTATTTTCGGGGTGTGACTAAATGTATTTTATTGCGAAACGTAAGCCTTTTACGTGACCAATAAAAATAAAATACACAAAGTTAATAATTATCTTCTTAATAATTATCTAACACTTTGATTGACGTAAACCTTAATTTATTTGGTGTCCGTTTACGTTAAATGATTATTTCTAGTCTACGCGATTTAGCTTAAGAGTTAAATTAAAAGTAAACGCGTATTGGACTAAAAAAATAGTGAAGAATAATAGAGTCGTAAAATGACCTGAAATTGAGAAATGTTACATCTAGTCTACCCAACTAATGCAACAAGTAATGTATGAATGAATGTCCCATGAAAATCCCTTTGTATGATGCAATGTTTGAAAATGGTTATAGTCCAAGTAAAAACATTTGACCTGGTTCTCTATAACCTTGGCTCTAATGACCAATCGTAAACACCCCCAAATTGGGTCATAGCGGAATAATGAGTCCGTGAGCGTTACTTCATAGATCAATAGCACAAGATATAAAAACGACCTCTAAAAGAGTCGTTTAAAATACGATACATTGGATTTATTGAAATTGTTTAATACAAAGCGCAACGGCTTAAATTGTTCAACATTTGATAACAGATTTTAGATCATAACAATTATCCCAAAGTGTAATGACTCCAAATCTTTAATGCATGACTCCCCAAAAGACTATCCCCAATGTATCCTTAGCAGCTCGTGCCTCATTGACCTAAGAAAACATGCTTTAAAACGTCAACATAAAGTTGGTGAATTCATAGGTTTATATAAGTCAATTGTAAGGACCGCAAGATTTCCAAGTGTATGATTAAGCAACAAATGCAAACATCATAAAAAGTAATTATGTTTCCCTAAGCTCATGACATTGAAGCTTGACATGTATGGATGCAATAAATTGCCAACATTGCTCGTGAATGATGTTCTAAAACAAAAAACCCCCGGCAAAACATCCCCCCCCCCCCCCTCTAATCCGACATGGTATACGTTTGTTGTCTGGCAAACCGGAACAGTGAGCGCTACTCACTCAAACGGGGACGTCAATCCCAAATAGATCTATTTATAACACTCGTGCTTCCAATCCAGTAATTGACAGTTCCATGAAATGGGTTTCAGTGGGTTTATCGCTACATGACAAACACGTAATCATTTGCATAAAATGTACACTTGCGTCCATTTGTAAAACAAAGCAAGTTCTCACCCAAAGATGTAAATCATTTAAATAATTGTAAAGCATGGGGCTATGAACTCACCTTAGTAGGTAGTCCTTCGTGAATGGTAAATATACCCAAGTATGGCAAATGAATCACATCGTCAAATACCTAAGTAAATATGGCTAGTCTTAGTCTACAAGTTTAGGCTAACGACTTCATGTATAAACTACAATAATTTTCTAGTTTATATTTACTGTTATCACTTGTGTGGTGGTGTACATGTTTATTGTATTCATTTTTGCTCGTTAGCTCTTGGGAAGGTGTACCACTATGTATGTACCTGTATAAGTATATGTGTCATTAATAAATATACGCATTTATTAATTGTGTCGTTTATGTATTTATAAACCGTGATTTTAACTTGTAATAATATCCTCATTATATTATGTCTAGTTCGATACGTCAAGTATTCATAAAACCATTTTAGTTTCATATCATACTCTTAGGTTTCTAGATTGGCAAACATAGTCCTTATAGTTTAAAATAGTCAAATTACAACTTATACCCCTAAGTTTCCGTGTTGACACTTTTAGTCCCTCAACTTTACAAAGTTTACACTTTAGTTTAGTTTATGTTCCAAACAGCCCCTTAAGGTTTCTAGATGTCAAAATCAGTCCCTTTAACTTACAAAATAGTAGGTTTACAGTTTTAACCCTTAAGTTTCCATTTTCACACTTTTAGTCCCTTAACTTATAAAAATCACATTTTAAATCCGTTTAAGTTCTAACAAGTGCACAATATTCTTAGCTTAAATAATCAAAATAAGCTGTTTACTTCTGGAAATAAGCTTGGATGAGCTTATTTGGGCTTTTCGGCCCAATAACTAATTCAAAATAAGCCTTTAAGGTCCAATAAGGTGTTTAGCTAGTTTTTCAAGTAGGTTTTGATACAATTAATTATTTTAAGTTAATAAGTTGTTTTGGCTTATTGGCTTATCCCATAAGCCATAAGCCACTGTAATGGGCTTTTGGGTCCATTAAGGGCCCATTAAGAGTTTTAAAAGTGTAAGGTTATTATACTTAGGTCCATTAGCTCTCTAAACTTCTTAATAAGTCCATAAGCCTGTATAAGCTCACGAATAAGTTGTCTAAAGGTCCCCCCCTTTATTATTTTTATTGGGTGGCTATTAGGCCTGTATTGGGCCTCACTAAGGGCTTGTTAGGGTTTCGTTAAGCTACCTAAGTTACCATTTAGTACTTAAGCCATAAACAAACCATCTTATAAATATATGTGACCCATTCGTGGGTCTTAAGGCCTAACAGTGGACTTAGATGTCCACTGTGGTGCGTATGGTTTGTGTTGTGGTATTCGACTACTAACAAACCAAAACAAGTTCGTTTAGCACACATATAAGTCGTGTTTATCACATGCAATCGTCCAACTAGTTAGTATACATCTTCCCAAGCCAAGCCATCATGTTTTCATGAAACGTTTACGTGTATGTTTCAAGTACTTCGTGTCTAAGTTGTCACACCCCGTAAATTCCCGGTTAGTATTCCGACCAACTCCGGTCATCTACTTTAAATTTTATACGTACGTTTAAATCTGACAGTTTACCGGGGAATTAAACTGCGTAAAAACTGAGAAACGTCACCGGACGCGTTCCGGCATCGGTTATAAATTATTTTAGGCATTATAGTGTTTAAATTATTTTCCTGAGTGTTCGTGTTTTTAATCAACTTCCGTATAAATTTAGGGATTTAGCCTTAAAATAGCGTTTTCCACGTTTTTGACCAACGTGAACCCCGAAAACTCAAAATCTTTTCGTGTAAACTCAAGTTATCGTTAATATTATACCCTAAGTCTAAAAATTTCGTTCACCTCTTTTCCCTAGCCAAATGTGGCGCCTAAACCACAACAACATGTATACTTGAACTCTAAATTAAAGATTTGGCATCTTATTTTGAAAGCCTCACCCATGTGTACATACTTGATGAGAAAATGACACTTTGTGTCTGTAACTTCATTCATCACGTTCTTATACATCACATTCATCTTACAATTTGACTAAACCTTTGAATAAGTAATTTTGAACTTAACCAAGTATAATAAACCTTGGCTAGAAAAATTGAACCATCTTGGTCCTTGTGAGCCCTATTCGGCCGAACCACATGACACACACATTTTTGGTGTGTGTTGGTCACTTGTGTGCACATTTAACCCTAAAACCCTAGCATTTGGACTATAAATACATCACATTCTCATCATCTAGGGTTCATTTCATTTTCAAGTCTCCAACAAAAATCTTTTCTCTCCCTTTCCTCTTTGCTTGCTCACGGCACACCTTTAACACACAAACACATCCATAACTTTTGATATCTAGCAAGATCCAAGTAATCTAAGTTCACTTCTAAGGTTATCTAAGGTAGATCCAAGTGTTGGTTGGTTATTTTTCAAAGATTTCAAGAATTATAAAATTAGGGTTTGTAAGATTATTTGGGGTTTTTGAAGATCTATAATTCTTGGGTATAGATCTAGTGTTTTTGCTACTTTTGCTCTTCTTTGATTTGTAATTGTTCTTGATCTTTGTTGGTTTCATCCATTATTTATTGAGATCTAATGTTTGTTCATAAAAAGATCCATGTGTTCTGTGATAGATTTTTTTTTTTTACAAAGAATAAGTAATATATTGTCAGCTCTTATAAAATGGCAGTAAATATTGTTACCAACTTTATGTTTTATGTTTATAATTGTTCTGGTAGATTGAGAGTTGATGAAAGTTCAAACAAAGAGATTAGGTTGATAAGGCTTAGTTTTGGTGGTGGATTTTAGTTGTAAATAAAGGTGTGAACTAGATTAGCACTAATATGCAGTTGGGTTGGATTTTGTGGCACTTTCGATTAAAAAAAGCTTCTGTCCCGACGTTGGTTTGGGTTTTGAATGACTTAAAATGGTGTTCCATTTGACGTAAAAGTATTTTTGATGACTATTTCGTATAGATATCACATTTCATACACCACACTTTAAATCGACAAAAACGGCCAACTTATGGCTAAATGAAACTCGAAACATTTTTCGGCGAAAATGGAAATATTAATGACCAGATCAGCAGCTAAAACGGGCGATTCGGAGCCCTTCGGGTCCGAATCGGCTTAAGTATAAAACACGAAAGTTGTCCGGAATGAGATTTTACTATAATGTTGGCAACCGCTTAGCCTAAAAGTCAAAAACAAGAGACATTTTTACCACAAATCGGAAAAATAGATTTTTAAGAAAAACTCTAAATAATGCTTGCTGATTGGAAAAGAAAAAGGGGGTTTCGGGCACTTTCGGACGATTTTGGATGTTTTAAATGCAAGCGAAACATTAGAGAAAATGGTGGTATTAGTTAGAACAACTAGAAATGTCATGAAAGGTTAATTGAGATGACGACCTTAATAAAAAGTAGGATTATTAAAAATGGTACGAATTGGACATTTAGGCGATTTAAACATAAGGATTAGGCGGTTTAGAAATTGTTTAAGCGATTTGTAATATATGGAAACTTAAGAAAATAGGGGACGCTATTATGTTTGAACAAAAAGGTTTCCTAAAAGGGAAAGTTTCTAAAAATAGTAGCTTTTTGCAAGTGTCGAGATTTAACTAAGACATGGTAAAGTTTCAAAGTCTTTTATTACTAAAACGCAAACACACTTGGATGCTTTAAATGATAAACATGGATGCTTTACTTGTTTTCTGATAAATGCTAAGTCATAACCCATAACTTACTCCGGTCGCGGCTATACCGTCCTTAACTTTATCATTTGTTTGGTTATCGCTTACCCTTGTGCTAAGTTGATTCATAGCCCCCCATTTTTTCGGTGATTTACAAACGCTTTACTATTGGGGTGAGAAACATTGTTTGCTTTTAAATTAGACACAAGTTCTTTACGCGAGTTTTACTTGTTTATGTGTTGCCTAAGTTGCTTACAAACCTACTACTGCCCAACTTATCATGAACTGTTAGTTTCTCGACCGGAGGACCGGTTGAGGGAGCGCGAGTGAATAAATAGATCTATTGGGACTAATTATCCCTATCCGCCGGCCTTTAAGGGTTCCACTAACGAAGACACAAACTGATATATGGTCATGTCGATTGTACATTATGGTGGTCTTTGGTTTTGGGAACCGTTTAGGGCAGGAATACTATGCAACAGGATGTAGCATGCCCTGTTGATTAATTAGCTTCAGTGTCATGAGCTTAGTGCAACAGTAAATACTTTTATGTGATGTTGTATTCGTTATAGTAGTCACATACGTTTTGAAATCTTGTGGTCCACTCTTGTATCAACTTAAACCTATGAATTCACCAACATTATGTTGACGTTTTAACATGTTTTCTCAGGTGCTTAGCTTGGATTGATTCTTGATGCTATGTGGAGTCTATGTGCTATGTGACTTCGCCAATTTCAAGACTTTGTCTATTATTTACTCGTTGTCATTATTAAAACTTGTATGCTTCCCTACTTTTTAACCTTAATTATTATGGGTGTAAAACTTAAATTCTATTTTATTTTTAAGCAACGAGTAAACTTTTCAACGTCATGTTATATTGGTCGTTCTTTATTGCTTTGTGATCGGATTGTTACGACGTCATGCCCTCGGACATGTATTCCGTCTAGGCCCCGTTTGGGGGTGTGACATAAGTAATAGTGTTCACGTTGGTTTCCATACTTGTATTTAAATGAAACCGATTAAGCCTTAGCTCGTTATTAAACCACGTTTTACATGTTTTAACATATCCTAACACCACACAAGTCATATACATGTATCTGTATGTGCGTGAACCATGCATGGGTTGAACCATGCATGTTCACACTTATGTTAACTTGTTAAGCACAAGTTAACCGTGACCCATACGACTAGCCAAGAGAAAGCGAGTAAGACATGAACATATAGAAGTTAGGGTTCGACTTACAATGGTCCTAGTGCTGGTTCGAGTTGAGGAAACTACCCAAATCGATACACCCGAATTGTATAATCAAACCCAAAGCCTTCAAAGCTTTGTATGACCCGAATATTAAACCCATTCCAAGCTTAAACCCGAATCATTTCTTGCTCCCAACCCTTAACTTATAACCCTAGCTTCTGCACAGGTTTATATCTGAACTATTGATTACAAAGTGAGATGTCATGTTGTGTGGGTTGTATTTCGCTGTGGTGACTCAAAACAAAGAGAGAAATATCAAGGATGGTTTTGGTAGTATGTGTTAATCGGAATTAGTTATAAAACACTCTTATTTAGAACTCTTGTATTTATAGAAAAAATATCTCTAAACCATTTCCTAAACTATGTCTCATTAGCTAGAGAGGTGGTTCGATGATAATATATATATATAATATATAAGCAAACACTCAACCAAATACCTTTGACCAAGGCAAGAAGTCAAAATTCACTAAATAAAATATATATGAAACCGGAAGTATGAGTTCCCGGGTCGTTATGTCCCAACGAGGCTTGAATGGAAAATCGAATGACGGATTGATGATTGATGTTTGAATATGACAAGAAATGAGAGTTTTCATTTGTCCAATCAAGATATACAAAAACGATTAAAAAAACCTAAAAAACAAAGCTATATAACTTAAAAAAACCCTATAACTGCACGAAAACGAGGGCTAAAAACCTAAATTTTTTTATAAAAATTACACTAAGTGGAGAAAAAGTGCAGAAATTTAACAAAATTAAAAACCCCAAATTTTATCTAATGGTTAAAGCTTAATTAAACTAATTAAAACTAAACCTAACTAATAATTAAACTAAAACTAACAAGGACTAACAATGGACTAACGACAGGGACTATTTGTGACAAAAGACCAAAATAATTTTTTTTTTCCTACCCTGAACCCCAATCCCGATTTTAGTCCAAGTCCCCAAAAAGTGCTGATTTTAAAAAGTCGTTTTTAGCCAAAACGCAAAACACGAAAGTTGTTCACAACATGTTTTTAAGCAACTTTAATAAAGACACCTTGCGAAAATAAGCACTTTATAAGCTCCAAAAAGCCAAATAAGCTGCTGATTGCAGAAAGTTGCTTAAACTTTTGGTTTTTGGTATTTTGGACACTACAAACTCAAAATAAGCTCAAATTAAAAAAGGAGAGATGTTTTGGAAAGCTTATATGTTGCTTAATCTGATTCCAAAAAGCTTTTTCAACCAAACACAACTTAACTTAACTCAATTTGCATCAAAAAGTAGTAAACTCCAAAATTTTTCCTAAATAAGCTAAAAATTACCATAACAAACAGAAATTGGGCTTTTGGAAATAAGCTCACTAATGAGTCCTTATTAAGCCTACCTATTCACTCTTTTAAATAAGCCACTAAAATAAGCACAATAAGCAGAAATCACTTCACTTGGGTTACAATTCCCAATTTATCTAAAATAAATTAATGTCCATGTTTCTTGGACTGTTCTTCACTTCTTTCTTCGTGTTTCTTTGTAGAAGACAAAACCAAGTGTGTTTTGTTGAGTGAGGTATTCTAAAACAAATCTCAGCCTTCACTTTCTGCTTTGTGCATCTTTAGAGAGTCATCACATCCACGAAAACTGGAAAGTGTGAGGATTGCAATATGGCACTTAGATAGCTTGGGTGGAAATAAAGGATGGGTTGAAATTATTTTTCTAGGGTTGAGTGTTTTTACAAGGAGAAGGTATGGAAGACATCCCTACTCTGTACCTGGGTTTTGTTGGGCGGGAAAGATGGAGTTTGGGAAGGTTGGCAGCTTTGGCCCCTCATTTCTTATAACAAACTTCGCCCGGTTTGCAATTTCAACCCTTGTCTTTTAACTCTTGTAATACAACTTGAGGTTTGGCAGTTTTAGTCCCTTAAGTTTGAATTTTCTTTTATGTGGCGACTTTTCGATTTGACTGACTTTGGCTTCAGAGAGTGACTTTGTCTTTTCCATCTCCGTGCTTGGTTTTGGTCTTTTTGGCTTTCATTTTGAAAAACCGTTCCTACACAATTCAAATGCAAACATACAAATACAGATGTATCTTTGGTACATTTTTAGTCTTTTAAGTTCCTTTGTTAATGGAAACATGGTATGCCGTGTACTTAAGCACATACCAAGAAGGAATAGTATTTTGGTTCAAGCTTAAGTGGTTTGGGAAGCTTAAGCTTGTCTAAGTACATGTTTTAATGACCTAAGGTGATGTACATGATTTGCTTTAGATTTCATGTTTATATTGTTGTGATTGTGACGTGAAGTAGTATGGAGCAAAAGAAGATCATGTATAATCTTTACATAATGTATATTAGGCCCTAAGTACTTTCATTAATGACTAAATGTGTGTGGAACGGTTCGGCAAAGAGAGGGAAAAACAAGATTTGAATCTTGTATAGATTTTGTTAAGTGCATTGCTTTAATCATACATAGATGTATAAGATTTAGCCATGGTTTATGTATATAGCACATGATCCTTGTGTCGTGAACTATAGAAGAGAAACAAAGAAGTATGCTAGAGTTTAAGGTTTCCTAACCTTAAACTAATCATACACTAGCCTTAAACTAACTATGGTAAGTTGTTGGTTAATGGTACATGTTGTAAGAGTATGTAAGACTTTATAAGAGATCCTCATAATCCCTAAGAAATATAGACGCCTAAGATTAAGTTAGGGTACAATGATTTACAATTTCTAGTTATAGTGGATAATATGTACTTAAAGGTGTTAATAACCATAGTATACGAAGTATTGTCTCATTTAATTTGTTACTACATAATATAGACCGCCCTTGTAGGCTTAAAGCATAAAAATGATATTTTTTATATTGTAGGGGATAAAAGTGGGTAGTGGTTTGAGTCTATATGAGTTAATGTATTCCGGGTATGCCCAAATGATTTTAATTGCTAACTAAACCTTTACGTGACCATAAAAATAAACCAACACAAGTCCAATAATTATCCTCCAAATAAATACTAACACATGCTTATGTACACCTGATTTGTTTGGTGACCGTTTACGTTGAATGATTATTTCTGGCCTACGCGATTTAACTTAAACGTATCAATTTAAAAGTAAATGCGTACAAGACTAAAATAATATATGAAACAATAGGTGTCGTAAAATGACCTGAAAATGCGAAATTTTATAATTACGATGTCGATCCTTGGGTTCCCCTCATCCTCGGGAGACCTTTCTTGAGGACGGCAAGAGCTTTAATCGATGTACATGGTAAAGAATTAACTCTTCGAGTCAATGATGAGGCTATTATGTTTAAATTCAGGCACACTTCGAGATACTCCCGTAATTTTTATGATGAAACGGTTCATCAAGTCAATATCATAGACGTTGCTTATGAGGAGTATGCTCAAGAAAGTGCTTGGATTTGCAGATAGTTCAACGAGTGGCAATCCCACTCCTTCGGATCATATCATTGCTTCTTCTTCCCCCTCGTTCACTCCTTTTGAAGAAGGAGATTTCATTTTAGAAGAGATAGAGACTTTACTACGTACCCTAGAAGAACTTTCTAATTTGGATGACGATTACTACGACACGGAGGGAGATATTCTTTACCTTGAGAAATTGTTAAATGAAGACCCTTCTCTGAATCTCCCTCCGATGAAGAATGACGACCTTAAGCAAGTTGATGTTACTATGACAAAGCCTTCGATCGAAGAACCACCAGAACTCGAGCTTAAGGATTTACCTTCTCATTTAGAATATGCATTTTTAGAAGGAACAAGATAAATTACCCATCATAATTTCTAAAGAATTAAAAGATGAAGAAAAGGTCGCCCTTTTAAAGGTTCTTAAGTCACACAAATAGGCCATCGCATAAAAAATTTCTGACATTAAGGGCATTGACCCTCGTTTTTGTACTCACAAGATAACATCAAAGAAGGGTAAATCCGAAAATTCATGAGGTTATCAAAAAGGAAATTATCAAACAACTTGATGTCGGATTGATTTACCCGATCTCTGATAGTCCGTAGGTGAGTCTCGTTCATTTTGTGCCTAAAAAGGGTGGCATGACCGTAGTTGAAAACGAAGATAATGAATTAATTCCTACTAGGTTAGTTACGGGATGGCGCATTTGTATTGATTACCGTAAGCTTAATGATGCCACTCGTAAAGATCATTTCCCGTTGCCTTTCATGGACCAAATGCTTGAACGTTTAGCAAGGAACAAATACTATTGCTTTTTAGATGGATTTTCTAGATATTTTCAAATTCCTATTGACCCGCAAGACCAAGAGAAGACCACCTTCACTTGCCCTTATGGGACGTTTGCCTACCGACGTATGCCTTTTGGTTTATGTAATGCTCCGGGCACGTTCCAAAGGTGCATGATGGCCATTTTCCATGACATGATCGAGGAAACAATGGAGGTCTTCATGGATGATTTCTCGGTCTTCGGGGATTCTTTCTCGTCATGCCTCTTCCATTTAGACAAAATGCTAAAACGATGCGAAGATACCAACTTAGTTCTAAAGTGGGAGAAGTGCCATTTCATGGTTAAAGAGGGCATTGTCCTCGGCCATAAAATTTCTAAATCCGAGATTGAGGTCGACAGAGGTAAAGTTAATGTTATAGCTAAACTCCCTCATCCGACTTCCGTCAAAGGCGTTCGAAGTTTTTTACGTCACGCCGGGTTCTATCGTTCTATTTATTCAAGATTTTTCTAAAATCGCCCTGCCGATGACCCATCTTCTAGAAAAAGAAACCCTGTTTATTTTCTAGAAAGAATGTATTGAAGCATTTAATATACTTAAGAAGAAGTTAACTGAAGACCCGATTTTAGTGCCCCCGATTAGGACCTACCATTTGAAATTATTTGCGACACTAGTGATTATGCGGTAGGTGCAGTCTTGGGGCAACGTAAGACCAAACATTTTCAGCCTATACACTATGCAAGTAAGACCATGACGGATGCTCAAGCAACTACAATACATGGAAAAAAGTTATTAACGTGGTGTAACTTACTAATAAATTCCGGCTTACTGATTCTTAACAAAGACCAATAGTGTATACGGACAACTCGGCTCTTAGTATCTTCTTGCTAAGCAAGATGCTAAATCGAGATTGCTCTGATGGATTCTCCTACTCCAAGAATTTAATGTCATTATTCGTGATAAAAAAAGGAGTGGAGAATCTCGCGGTTGACCATTTATCAAGATTACAAAATCCTCATCAAGGTGATCTCGAGAAAAAGGAAATAATGAACATTCCTCTCGAACCTCGAATGATAAACTTTTCATGGTGATTATAGTACCTCATGGTTTGCCGACATTGCAAATTACCATGCAGGAAATTTTATAGTAAAAGGGATGTCATCCCAACAAAAGAAAAAATTATTTAAGGATGTAAAGCATTATTTTTGGGACGACCCCTACTTGTTTTGAATTGAGCGATCAAAAGATTATACTTATGTTTTACGGCCAAAAAGACTTGATATCCATAACGACTTGCATAATGGTCCACCCGAGACATCATGGTGCAAACTACACGCTAAGAAACTTTTTGATGCCGTTTTCTATGGCCGATTAGTTTTATCGCGAATGCCCAAAAACATGGTGAAGTCATGTGACTCATGTCAACGTCAAGGCAAATCTCACAAAATGGACGAAATGCTCCCCTCAAAAATGCAATTCAGTTTTTGCGAGTATCTTTTTGACGTAAGGGCATCGACTTCATGGGACCACTCTCGTCTTCTTGAGGGAACAAGTACATTCTTGTGGCCGTCGATTACTTGTCTAAATGGGTTGAAGCGAAAAAAAAGCGGCTCCCCACAATGAATGCCGAGTCGTTGTTAAATTCTAAAATATCGTCTTGCCCGATAGGAACTCCTCGTGCTATAATTAGTGATCGCGGTACTCACTTTTGCAACGACCAATTCCCAAAAGTCATGCTTAAGTATGGAGTTACCCACCGTCTTTCTATCACGTTTAATCCACAAATGAGTGGACAAGTGGATGTTTCAAATCGTGGTTTAAAACGTATCTTAGAAAGAACCGTAGGCGAAATCCGTAGCTTCATGATCCGATAATTAGATGATGCTTATGGGACCTTTCGTACCGCATTCAAAGACACCCATCGGGTGCACTCCTATAAGCTTATGTACGTGAAATGCTTGTCATCTTCCTATCGAACCTTGAACACAAGGCCTATTAGGCCTTAAAGCATTGTAATTTTGAACTTAAGACCGCGGGTGATCACCGAAAAGTTCAAATGAATAAATTAAATGAACTCTGGGATCAAGCCTAAGAGAACTCTTTAATCTATAAAGACAAAACGAAGAAGATTCATGACTTTAAGATTAAGAACCGCGTTTTCAACGTTGGTGATCGAGTTCTTCTCTTCAATTCTCTATTTAAGAATTTTTCGAGAAAGCTCAAAACCCGTTGGACCGGACCGTTCACCGTTGCTCAAGTTTTCCCTATGGAACTGTCGAGTTATCTCAAACTGACGAACCAAACTTCAAGGTGAACGGTCATAGACTTAAGCATTACTCCCTCCGTCCCAAAATTATTGTCCCTTATTGACTTTTTAAGTCATTTTCTTCTTACTTTGACCTTAAATATTTTTTTGTTTATATAATACTTGATGTAAAATATACGAATAGATTCGTTTTTAAATGTATTTTCATAGTTATGATTTTCATCAAGTATTATACAACACAAATAAAGATATTTAAGATCAAAGTTGGAAGACAAAGACTTAAAAAGTCAATAGGGGACAATAATTCTGGGACGTAGGTAGTATTTTGGAGGGGACATACCACCGATGGTTGTCCCGAATCTCCAAACCTTCCCCATGGACCACTAAATTCGGGGTCGAGTCAGCCCGTGACTCTGCTAACAAAAATAACGCTTCGTAGGTGACAACCCATGCTTTATCCCTATAGTAAGTACATTAGTATAATATTTATTAATAAGTGCGACATGAGGAGGCTCACCTCTTCCTTTCTCGTGTTTCGTGGTTTATGTTTTATGTCCAGGATTGCCTCGGAATTTGAAGACTCTCGTGCTCGTGGTTTTGTCCATCGTTCACCTCGATCTTCAATCCTTAGCATCTTATAAATGGGATCTGAAATCCTAGATCTTTATTGATTAACGTTGTATCTATAGCATACATAATAAACGGCTTTAGATTTACGTAGAGACCCTTTTTAAACATTGAGGACAATGTTTAGTTCTAGTATGGCGGGGGGGGGGGGGGATCTTTCGATTTGATCTTACTTGCATTTGCCTTGTCTTCATGCCCCCGTTTTTCCACCAAAATATGTGATTTTATGCCAAAATTAAAAAAATTTCAAAAATAAAATAAGTGTTTTGACACGTAGTTTTGTCTTTTTGAGAATAAATTTTGACTTGATCGAGCATGTTGCGCTCTAGCTTGCCCCTTAACTTATATAAATTTAAGCTTTTGCTAGTCTTTTATACAAGAAGCTTTAAAACGCGAATTCTAGCTTGAAAAAGCCAAGAGTTCAATTTCCATGATTGACTTTAAATATGCAAGCTTGTTTTTATTAGACTAAGCATTCGCGGATCTTTTTATTAAAGATTTTAAATTTGCAAAGAACGAGAAATGATAGAGTTAAGTATAAGTTAGATGCTAAACATAGAGTAGTTGGATCTCTTTATAGCTCATAGAGGTTAATTGTGGCTTTTTGCTCCCATCAGCTTAAAAGACATTATATAATTGTTGAATAAATAAAGTTGCTTTGGTTTTTGCGATTCTTAGTTTAAATCACTTCGTAGAGATTCCTTCTAGTGAAAGTAAGGTATACATCGAGGTTTTGTCAGTGTTGTGGGGAAATAGGCTGCCGATTCCTGATGGCTCACTACCGCTGTCTAGGTAGTTAAAAGACCACAAGCCGGCTCACAACCGATGTGGTAGTCGTTTAAAGGGTAGAGGTAATAATAATAATAAAACTGTGGGCTAATAAAAGTTTACTGTCTCTTGCCAGCTCACAACCTATGTGGCAGTCTTCTAAATAAGGCACATATTCGAGACTGATAAAAGTTTGTTGCATCTTGCCGGCTCACAACCGATGTTGCAGCCTTCTAAAAGGTCGAGGAAATTACCGAGGTCGAAATAAGACTCCTGGACCATGGTCGGCTCGCATACCGATGTGGCAGTTGTTTAAAAGACCGAGATTTAATAATGTTGCAATAATAATAAGAATAAAGCCAATTTTTGACGCTGGGGTTATCTAAATAAAGTTTCCGTCTTAGGACTCGTAGTTGAGTTATTTCGGATGAAATAAAAAGGATAACCCCTAAATCATGTGAAATTAGAACCTTAATGTGGACATTATTCTTACCATATCGTCTCTTTAGGAAAGGATTGCAAACTAATTGTGGTCTAAACCGGGTTTACTTTATGAGAATAAGACTTTAATTTATTTGTCACTAATAATAATAATAAAATCTTTAGAGGATTTAGGAATAAGGAAGCGGAAAGAAGTTATGCATTCACAATTAGCATTTATGAGTAGTGTTAGCATCTTAACTTGTATTTAACAATGATTTTGTTTTTAAGCTTGGTTTGGGGCGGGTGAAAAATCAAGAACGATGAATTTATCCTTTTAGTGTTTATTGTTACGTGATCCTTAAAGTTATGATATGTATGAATAATAAATGCATAAAAATGGTAAAACGGGGGACTTTTTAAAACTAGTGATTTCTTAATCCCCTTAGATGAACAATTAGCTACTTTTCGAGGTAATTAGTCTAAGGGGGTTGAAATTTTTGGTTTTCTAAGTTTGTATTTATGACATTGCATGAGGACACGGCAATAACTTAGTATGGTGGATTTTGGTATGTGCTTAAATACACATACCTTTTACCTAAAAAAACAAGCCAAAAAGACCAATAATTAACGAAAATGACATAAAAATGCATTGTATATGTGTATTTTGTGATTTGTGTCTTGCAGGTACGGATATTAAGTAAAAGGACAAAAACGAAGCCAATACGGACAAAACCAAGCTCGAGAATGGAAAGAGCGCAAAAACTCGAAGCCCAAGGCGTATACATCCTTAATGGGCCAACCCGTACCCATTTAATGGGTCAGGTCAGTCCATTAACTTTGTATCTATATAAACCTAAATCCAAAAATTATAACAAATCCAAACCCAGCCTAAAGCTCTCCTGAAATAAGTAAAAGCCCAAAACACCCTAGCCTAAGTCAAACAATATAACGAGGGTCAAAATTACTGTTGATCCTCTTCCTCCCTCCTATATTTCTTTTAACTGCAAACGATTTAGTGGCGGGTTAAATCGTTTCTACCCACCTCCACACTCTCCTACGCTTCTAGAAGAAACGTCTGACACCTCTGACACTCCTACTAGTCCACGCTGGCAATCCTCAGCAATTTAATTGGCTGTGAGATGTGGCACATGATCCAAGGGCTAAAGATGAATAGATTAGAGGCGGTTTGGATTAAAGGGACAAGATTAAAAGCTGGGGACGCGTCTATGCTTCTGGATCCTTCCTCTGAAGGCTATATAAGGAGACCTCCTCACACAGCTTAAGATTGTCTAGTTTTTAGCTTATTTTTAGTTTTGGTAGCTTAATTTTGTAAACCTTTAACTTATTGTTTAGTTTTAATGTATTTCTCCTTTTAAAAAGCTTGTAAACGATTTCAATATTAATAAAAGCATCAGTTCATTTAATTTGTGCCTTTAAATTCTGTTTTTACTTTATGAAATCTTGTTAAACATGTGTTTAAATATGACTTAATAAGCTATCTTAACTATAATCCACTGCTTATTCACTTAAGCTTTGCTAAAAAGCTTAGCTGAATAAGCCATTTCACCTCAAATCTCACTCAAAATTTACCTTAGCTTATTCGGATGATGAGCCAAACATGGATGGGCTTATGGACAATACCAGCTATCTTTGATAAGCTGGAGCTTGTAGATAAGCTCCTTTGAGCACTTATGATCCTTGTTTGAGCTAGGATCAAGGTACTTCTCCTTTTTCTTATTTTATAGCTTAAAACTGTTTTAGCTTATCTTTTTTGCTTATTACTACTTATTATTGCTCATTATTTCTTATTAGTGCTTAAAATGTTTAGATCTAGCTTATAGTAATCTGTTTTCAAGTTTTATCATAATAATGTCCAAATCTAGTGAAATCTGCTTATTAAGGTTGCTTATTGTCTAGTGCTTATTTCATAGTGGTAATTGCTTAATTGGTCTTCATAATCATAATGCTTAATCTGTTTTTAGATTTTATGGCTTTTTGAGATCTGTTTTTAGCTTAAAATGAGATTTGGATTTTTAAAGGGGTGTATGGGTCAAGCAGCATTAACTTAAGTTAATGTTGTTTGTGCTTATTTTGATTCTCAATCCAAGTTTGATAAGCTTAGAAAACGTCTTAAGGTTAGTATAATCAAGTTTTTAATAAGTTTTAATAAGTTTTATAG
>BQNB010073698.1:0-29658 GCA_026074375.1 Tanacetum coccineum
ATGGCGTCACTCGGTTATCGTTTGAATCCTATTTACACGATTAAAGAGTGTTCGTCTTGTGGATCTTTGTATAATAAAGAATGTTGTTGTTAGAATACGAGTTTCGTTGGCAAATTTGTTCATGATTCTAATAAAGCTCCCGACTCACCACCACATCCCCACACAGTTTCATCCAACCAACGCCATTGCTTTCATTGTAAAGATGTGTTAGGAGATGGTGAATTTTGTCAACGATGTACTTACATGAGGTGTGGAAGTGGTCTTAGCAAAGGACTTTGTTTGATTTGTGCTTCAAGATATGGAAATAATCCGAATCCGGATTCTTTAAGTGATTCTCCAAATATTACCGAAAATGTTTCACAAAGTCCTCCACATATTGACCACCATTGTTGTTACGAGTGTGGTGATTCGTTAGACGATATCTTTTGTCAACGATGTACTTGCAAGTCTTGTGGGAACGGTGCTCATTATAGTTACGATTGTCCACCTCAAGTTCCGATTATCTCTAATCCGGAACCATGCAACTATCAAACCATTGATGAGCTCCCACAAACTTCGCCAAAGTTTTGATCTGACATGCTATTTTGGAGATGGAAGTTCATTCACTTATGATTCCACTCCTAATTTTTTCAATGATTCTCCTAACGTTTTCAACCCACCTTCACAACCACCGACGTATTCTTATGAGTTTTGTGGGAACGATGCTCATTATGGTTACGATTGTCCACCTCAAGTTCCGTTTATCTATAATCCGAAACCATGTTACAATCAAGACTTTAATTTCTTACAAAAATTTTAAGGTTTTCAACAACAATATATTTGTTGTACCTGCTGTGGGTGCCCGCATGAGACTTTTCAATGTCAAAAAGTGATCTTCTACGAACCTTGTTGTGAAAATTGCGGAGGTCCTCATGAGACTTTTCAATGTCAACCGATGAATTATTATGAGCCCAATCTTTGTTATGAGTCTAATTATTCAGGTTTTGACCAATTTGAACCCCCATAGCACCCCGTCATTCATCAACCAATTCAAGAAAAAACTTGTACTGAATTACTAGCAGAGGAACGGGCGACTAATATAGATCAATCACCTCCTCAAGAAATGAGTATCCAAGATATAGAGGATCTGAAGCAACATTATTTAGATGAAATGAAAAGTTTAATTAATGACTTACAGATTAAAGATTATCGTAATGAGAGAATAGATATTCAGTATAGAAGGGAATGTGAAATTAGGATTGATGAGCTTAAACAGAATTTCAATGGAATGAGTATTGAAATTAGGAAAAAGGAGAAAGAGCTTCTGCAACAAGAGCAGGCAGCTTATGTTAGTACTTCGCAACGGTTTAATTTTATTTACGATGATGATGATGATGAAGAAAGTTCTATTCCATTGAGTGACGTTATTTTTGAACTTCCTCTGTGTGTTGCAATTACACCCGTTTTATCAATCGAGGAGCCCGGTAACTCTCTAAGAATGGGGGACGAGCATCTTGATGCTATTCCGACAACGGAATCGGACGAAGTAATAAAGTCTAGTGTTGAGAACCATGTCCTAATCCCAAGTGAGTTTGAGGAATTTTCCGATATCGAAAGTGAGTGTGATGTGCCCGATTGTGATGATTCTCAAACGACAAATTTTTTAACGTTTTCCAATCCTCTCTTCGACGATTCTACCTCTAGTGATGACGAGTCAAGTCATGAGGAGGTTATTCACGAAATAAGTTTTAAAACTTATTCAAACCCTCTTTTTGATCTTGACGAGGAAATCATTTCTAGTGAGTTTAATCTGATTCATAATGAAGACCTCGATTCTACTCCAAAAATAATCGTTTTGATACCGAGTCTTATCTTCTTGAATCATTACTCAATCGTGATACTTTTATGGCTTCCTCTCCCAAGATTGATTCTCTCTTCGATGAGTTCGCCGGTGAACTCATAACAATTCCTCCAACAAATTTTAATAGAGAGCACGAGGAATATATTAGTCTTATGGAGAGGTTGCTATACGATAATTCATCTCCCCGTCCGCTGAAAGATTTTCATGCTAATCCAAGTACGATCATCGAGTCTCTTCCTACATTTCTTATCCCCGTTGAGGATAGTAACTCTCTTAGGGAAGAGATCGATATATTTCTCAGTCCGAATGACTCAATACCACCGGGTATTGAGAGTGATGATTATGACTCGGAAGGTGACGATAATTCTACCTCCCTTCCCGAGTTCGAATCATTTCATGTTGATTATCCCTATTCGGGAGATTCAACCATTGATGTGGTGGAAGACATCCCCGTTGATGTGCCTAACATTTTGCCCACCCATCCTACCCTTCATATGGATTTTGACTTCATTCCTTCTCATAATGATCTCGGATCCGATCTTGATGTTTCTTCCCCTTTCGGAGATAGAAACAAGATTTACGATCCGGGGATATGCATTGAAGTCGAATCCATGAGATTTCTTGCTACTCTATCTAAAAAAAAAGCAAAGTTTCAATCACGGTGTTCTTGCTTCAAAGGAGAAATCTCCTCCATCTTTAGCTTATTCAAGTTTTAAAAGTCATTATCACAAGCTCTAAAAAGTTCCTTCATACTGTTTTTAAGCTACTACTTACTCTTACTTGTAAATCGGAAAATTCTCCCTCAAAAAAAAAATACCACAACTTGTTTTATGGATGATAAGCCAATATTGGATGGGCTTATGGACCTCACTAGCTTATGAAAATAAGCTAGAGCTGGTTGATTAAGCTCTTGTGAGCATTTAGTCCTTGTTTGTGCAAAGGACAAAAGGTATTCTTCTTTTTCTCTTTTAAGCTTATTTTCCGTCCTTGCTTATTTTCTGCTTATTTCTGCTTAACCTGTGCTTTTATTGTCTATTTTTTCTTATTTGGTCCTAAGTTAGCTTAAAATGCTTAGTTTTAAGTTTAAAAATCTTAGTTTAAGTTTTTATTGAATCTGCTTAGTTTGTAGTCAAAATTAGCTTTTTAGTCTAGCTTGATTTTAAGTGCTTATTTTTTTCCTGTAGTTATGCTTATTTGTACTCAATATAATTAAGTCATGATTTGTTTTTAGAAATTGAAGCTTAACTTGGACTGTTTTAGTGTAAATATACATTTTCTAGAAAAAAAGGGTGTTTGGGATAGCATATTTTTACTTAAAGTTTAAACTGTTAAGGCCTCTTTTGGCCATTTAGCCAATTTGTTTTAGCTTAAAATTTGTCTAGTTTGGAGTTAAAATCAGTTTAATCATGTTTTAGTTAAGTTTTTAGGTTTAGAGCTTATTTGCAAAATTTCATAGTTAATAAATCACTGTATCAGCTTATTAAGGAATCTTTCTAAAACCACTCTTTAGTTGTTATTTTTGTTCAAAACTAGCCTAGAATGCAGTATTATCTCATTGAAGTTAAGTGTCAAATGATTTGAGTCTTTTTTTGTGTTTTCAGTTTGTGTCAAAAATCTCAATATATTTGTCTGAACCGTCACATTTGACAAATCATTTTCTAGTTTAATTTTAGTCCAAATTTCTTAATTTCAGTTTTTATTTGCTCATTAGCTAGTAGACTTAAGCTGTTTTCAGTCTTTAGCCTTTTTCTTAATGCTTAATTGTCCTAAAATTTAGTTTGAAATTGTGTTCAAGTCCCTTAAAGAGTTATTTTCAAGTTAACTGTTTCATTGCTTTTTGATGTTTCCAGCTTATTCATTTGTTCATTTTTAGCTCTTATGTGCTTATTTAGTTTAGCTTAGGGTTTATCACCAGCTTATTTATTTTGCACTTGCTTATTTGAGCTTATTAGTCTAAACAGTTTCAACCTAATGTCAAAAAGGCTTATAAGCCAAACTGCCATTTCAAGTTGCGTTTTCCTAGCTTATTTTTTAGTTCTGTAAAAAGTTGTTTTCATTAAATTTGCTTATTTTTGCTAGTTTTGTAAGTCTTTAAAAAAATGTTTTCTAAAAAAAAGGGCCACAGGGGTCGAACCTGTGACCTCCCCCTTTCATACCAAGCATATTTAACACCACCACTTACTACACTCTACCCTTGGGTCTTTTTCATTCCTTCTTTGCACTATTAATTATTTAACCCTTAATGAGCCTTTTAAGCTAACAACCATTTTTAGCTTATTTCCAGCTTATTAAGATAAGCTGGGTGATTCGTTTTATTTTTCTTAGATTCCTCTCTGTCCAAAGTAATTTTCATGAATTTTTCAGATTTTTATAAAAATGTTAATTATTTTTAATATTTAATTTAGACTTAATCTGTTTTTAATTCATAATAAAAAATAAAAGTAAAAAAATATAATTCTTTTTTTAAAAAATTTCTTTTATCATTTAGGACTGTTAAAAAATAAATTTGCTTTTGTAGGGTTAAAATTTTAAGATTTAGTTTTTTAAAGAACGGGATTTGGTCCCGTTATCGTTTTTCTTCGTTTTTTTTACTTTAATTGCTTACGTTTTTTGGTTACTTTTATTTGTTCTTACATTTTAGTCATTTAGGATTCATAAAAAGTTAAAAAATTATTTTAGGATTAAATTTTGATAATTTAGGTTTTAAGTCACGTTTCTTTAGAATTCCCGTTAATGTTTTTAGGTTTTAATCTTTAATTGCTTTCGTTTTTAGTGTGCCTTTACTTGTCTTTGCGTTTTGTTTGTAGAATGGATCCAATTTGTGATTATTCAAGCATAAATTTTCAAACGTAAGCTCGATTTTCAAATTCACGCCTCGACGAGAAACGACCCGGGAAGGTTTTTTAGGGTTTTTGCTTTGGATAAAAGTAAATACTCTTTTTAAAAGCCTCACGGAATACTTATCTCTCTATTATTGATAATATCCTTAAGTATTTATATTATTTATATATATTAAAAGGCAAACAAATCAACAAGAAACACACTTTCTCTTCTACCTTTGATAAAACCACCCCATCAATCCAAACTCCCTCATTCACATTCTCAAACCCATTGGATGATCTTCTGTCATCCCAACAACACAACCTCTTCTTAAAACTACACTCTCACTCACACACTTGAAAAATACAAACACACTCACTTATCACTTTGATCTTGTCATATCACCTATCCTACTTACCCTCTTCTTTACATCTTCACCCGTCATTTCAAACAAAGATCAAGAGGCTCCCTTATGTCACATCATGACAACTCCTACACACCTCATACCTTCTTATCTAACATGTGCATAAATGAATTTGAAATTCAAATTCTAAATCTTTCCCTCCTTTATCTCCAAGAAAAGAATATTCTAAGAATTTTCTATTGTACCCTAACTAGCTATTTCAAAACCTTAGTTGGATCCTAACTAAGCTAGTTAGACTTTGAAGAATATCCAAAATACCCCTTTCCGATAATTCTTTTCTCTCTTTACTATATCGAATAAGCAAAATGCTTTTAATACTTCACAAACGTTTTATCAAATGACTATTTGAGTTAGTTGACCTTGAGTATAAGAATGATTGTAAGGTCATAACGTGAAGTACAATTGGAGGTTTAACAATTGCGGGTATTTAAAATGCCAAAGTCCCGAAGAAAATAATTTCGGGATTCTGGCGCGCTGGTCACGCGCTGACATGTGGGCAACGCGCCAGACATGAATTGTTTCCCAAATTTGGGACTCTTGGCCTATAAATACCCACCCTTGGCATTTTTATTCCTCACCTTTTGCAAACATTCTTTCCTCTCTTTTCTCTTCTTTAATCCTCTAAGTCAAACACCTTTGTGTTCTTAATCTTCTCTTCTATCATACATTGAAAAGCATACATCTCTGCAAGAGAGCCACACAATTACCTAATCCATACTTGTGTGTTTTGCCGAGGGTCTTCTTTCTCAACACATACTATTAGAATCGAGTCTCTTAGTTTAGTTAGACTTGGTTTACAAGTCTATCTTCATTCAATGAGTTATCAGGAAGTCTGTATCCATGATCAAGCCTAATCATTGAGGATCTATGGGAGTTTTGAAAGCTCAAGGGGAAGGATTTTAGAGTTTATGGTTAAGTCAATCACAGGTCTTAAGGGGTGATTCTGAGGGCAAATACCGAGGTAGTAACTCTTTGTGTGAGCGTTGGTCTTTATTGAAATCCGGTGGAGTTAAATTGTAATACGATTTATAGTCCACCATAAGGATTATACTAGTATAGTATCATAGTCGTGGATTCGCAACTGGACGCACGGAATGACTAAACGCCCCTTCCCGAACCACTATATATCGTGGTGTCTCTTTTTCTCTCTTTTTCTTTCTATCTACTTATTGTTCTCATTGCAAAGTATATTTGTACACCACTCGGCTCTTTTGAGACTTGAAGTTTTATAAACTTCAAAGGAGTCAAAAAAACTGTATTCACCCCCCTCTACGGTTCTACAATTAGTATCAGAGCAGCTTACTCAAGTTTTTAAGCGTTAAAACCTTCTCAAGAAGTCGTTTTAAGTTGAAAGAGTTTTTTCAAAAAATTAGAAATCCTAATTTCAATTTTTGAAAAAGTTGAGTAAATATCCATGGCTCAAGAGAACTATGTCGAGGGGTGTTCTATGCAAAGATCACCTTTGCTAGAACCAAATGGGGTTTGCTTTTGAAAAGCCCGCTTTGAGACTTACGTAAAATCCAAAGATTTTAACTTATGAAAGTGATAATGAGTGTTTCACCTTTTTAGATTCTTATGGATAAGGGAGACATAGCTATAAATAGTAAGGAAATAATATATACCATATTAGGTAATAGTAGACAAAATAGCTAAATAAAAGTTAGACAAAATAAGATAATAAAAGCTATATAATTAGGGGAAAGCATAATAGTTATAATACTAAACACTTAAGCCCTAGAATGCGTCTATATGAAGGACTCCTAGGTTATAGTCTAGGTCAAACCACCTACTTCTCTATAACCAATGGCTCTGATACCAATCTGTCACACCCCGCCAAGGCGGAAACACGAGGCGTAACATCATGGATATCATCACAACACAATGGTGTCAACAATAGAGAATCACTACATGTATAACTAAAAATAAAAGACATAATGTGTCATGACAACACCGAAAACAAAGGAACGGCATCTTGTATTAATGAAAAAGGGGTCTCATCAATACAAAGACAATGTCTCACAAACCTAATAAAACTAATAACATTCAAGAATTCATACAAACAATTATGAAACGAAATCAAATGAGAACTTCCAATGCCAGCCTAATGGTCTCTCTAGCCACTTTTATTAACTTCAACACCTTCATAACGCTCACCTGAAAATGATGCTTAAAACGTCAACACAATGGTTGGTGAGAGTCATAGGTTTACGACACCCAATTTAAGATTTAAATCAATTACTGTGATTAATAAAAACAAAACATGGCAGGGCAATTAAACTGACTATTATACATGCTAACATGCATTCAACTAATAATCACCATTGGGACGGAATGTGTCCCCCGATCCAAACCATAAAGATCATCATATAGTCATGGAGAGGAATGCTATCCCCGATCCCAGACTCTTGGTATCGTATCTACACAATATCATACCTACACGGAGTAGGCGAAAACCAAATCCAAACCCAATCACAAGGAGACGATCACGCTCCATGGATGTCATACCCACAAAGTAGGCGAAAACCAATCTCAAACTAAATCACAAGGAGACGATCACGCTCCATGGATGACATACGACATGCAACACATAAACATATAATAGCTACATAAAAGTCTATGCATCAATTAAACTACATAATCACAGCAATTAAAACATTTCAAAACATACTTTGCATCATTTTCATCCCAACAAAACATAGTAAAATGGGACTATGAAACTCACATGATGCTCAGCTACTTGACAAAATCTTGCACACAATCTAAACACAACAAAAACACAAGTTACACTCTGTTAGGCTAATGCCCAAGCCAATGTAACAATCATATGATGGACTTCTAAACCTTACACTAAGTTTATAATCCTTTAAATACATCTCCCATATCCTTTTCATACCCTATATAACCTTAACCATTAACTTCTAACTTTTCAAGTTCCAACAGAAATTTGTATTCAATTTATGACCACAAATAAAATACTAAAACACCTAATTGATGGTTCTCCTTACATCCCATAGCTCCCCAATGAGTTGTGAGCTACTGTGATTTTTTATAAAAAATAATACTAAGTGGAACTATTTTATAAAAATTCATCATTACAAAGTACTCAGATTCAGATCTGAAAGCACACCAAAAAGTTTGACATCCTTAAAAATACTTAGAAAATGTTTTAGTGATAGCCCTTCGAACTGGAGTTACTAGACACCTAAAATATGACCCATGATTTTTGGCTAACCCTAATTCGAATTTTAAGTAAGGTTTTTACTCCCCGAAATCAGACCCAAATTTGACCTGAATTTACTGTTTTGATAAATTTTCTTGCAAAAAATATTTGACTAATTTCCCTACCTCAAAACCTTTCGGGGCCAGACTTTTTAGAAACTAGACTCTTTGAATTTAATTTTAGTCTCAAGAAAATTGATGATTGCTATTTTTATGACCAAGTTATGATTTGTACAAGATGACCTTTCAAAACTGCCAGCTTTTAAATTCCAAATTTACAAACCCTAAAACTCTAATTACACATGCTTAACACCACTAATCATCCCAAAAATAATTTTTAAAGATCAAAACCCTAATTTTACAGATCTTATATAAACCCTAGCCCATCATCAAAATTGTTACATGAATAATTAAAGAGAGTTTAAATAGTTAGGGTTTATTAACATACCTTAAACATTGATCTTGATACACAAGATCACCAACTTGATTCTTGATAATAATAAAAAAAATTCTTCTTGGGTTTCTAGCCGATCAACAAGAAAAGAGAGTGGTGGGTTTTTGGTATTTATAAGATTTACAAAAAGGTTTAAGATAATTACCTATTTAGAATTCTAATTAGACGTGTTTCTTTTTTTTCTCCTCTTCCAACCGATCCAAACAACATCCCTTTTAAAAAAAATAATTTTTTTTATTTTTTCTATAAAATTTCGTTTCCCCCTTCTTATATATTAATTAATATATTTTATTTATTTATTTATTATTATTTGCATATTCAACCCTTAATTTTGACATTTTTATAAAAACATTTTCTTCTACCTTTTAATCCTCTTCAATTAAAACTAAATTAAATGACTATAAATAAATTTCATTTCTAATTTTATTTTACTAACTTAATAAAACTAAGTTCTAGTTTCTATATTTTCTAAACTAAACTTTTAATTTTACTAACTACCAACACTTAAAGATATAAATACGTATACATATACATATAAATACGTACACACATAGAATTATACCATCATTTTCATTGTCACTAAAATGTGACCAAAATAAAATGCCCATAACAACCATAACTTCAATCACCATGAGATGATCACGCTCAATAGATTGGTAACCAAACTCACATATGATCACATAAACACAATATTATTAAAACACATAATGAGGCTCAAGTCAATACTAATGGTTTGAGTAACCTGCTCAAAGCACAATTGTCACAGTATCCCCTCCTTAGGGAAATCGCATCCCGAGATTTAACCACTAGGTTCAACATCATCATCAACAAACAATCGGGTATACTTAGCTTTCATATGGTCCTCACGTTTCCACATGAACTTAGGGCCACGCTTTGAATCTCATCTAATTTTCACGATCAGAAACCCATTGCTTACAACCTCGCTTGCCCATACATTGGTACAAATAGCAGCATAACAACTCTAAGAAAAAATAAAAATCCAACTACATGAACATCGCCCGTCTTCGAGAAAACTCGTCAAAAACCTTAAGTTGTGTAACAACGTCATTCATAACCTAACCCCGCAACTCATCAAACAAGAATTGTCTTGGAACTAAGTTATAAGTTGTTACAAAGCTCAACATTTTTGAAGAATCGGCTCGACTTTGAATTTATTCAAAATATATCATTAACCAAACCACCTCAGAACATTCAAGGGTGCACTAAAGTCTACCAGTAACCCTATGTACCCAACTTTAATTAGTACTTCCAACGATAGCTTGCTCAACGAGCAAATGCGGATACTTAGTTTTTATGAAATCCTCATGACCTCGCTTCGAGTTCAAATGGACTTAACTATCGGAATCCTACTACGGTTCAGACTTTTAACCTCACGGTCGATAATCTCAACATGTTCCTCAACAAAACAAAGAGTTTTGTCTACCATAATTTCTTCAAAATGCACATGCAGATTTGTATCCGCTAAATACTTCTTTAAATTTTAAACACATCAATTACGCTACTAAATTATTGAGACAATCTTAATCAATAGGTCATAGGACCGCTCCCTTAAATGATCTCAAATGGTCCCACATATCTTAGTGCTAACATTTCTTTCATTCCAAAATGCACTACTTCTTTCCAAGACGACACTTCCAACATCACTTTATCACCAACTTCAACTCTAAATGTTTACGCATATTGCCAACATAGCTCTTTTGGCAATCTCTAGCCGCTTTGAGCTTTTCTTTAATCAATATCACCTTATTTGTTGTCTCTTGTACCAATTTTGGTCTAATCGACCGAATATCTCCAATTTCAGCCTAACGAACATGTGACCTATACTTCCTTCCATACCACGCTTCAAATAGGGCATATCAAACACCCGAATGATAACTATTATTATAGAAAACTCGGTTAAGGGTAGATAAGTATCCTAATTACCACCAATAAAAATCAATCACGTACGCTATCAACATATCCTTCAAAGTTTGAATGGTATGCTCACTTTGTCCATCCGTTTGTGGATGATAAGTCGTATGCATGTTTAAGCCGTGTTCCCAATGCCTTTTGCAATGTCTACCAAAGCCCCAAAGTAAATCTTCCACCACGATCTGAGATGATCGACACATGCACTCCATGCCTTGTTACTATCTCATTAGTGTAAAGTCTCGCCAAATTCTCCATTTTAAAATCTTCACATACTACCATGTAATGGGCATACCTTAGTCAGTCTATCGACTATTACCCAATTCGTATCATACCCACTACTTGATCTTGGCAACCATGTAGTAAAGTCCATAGTTATAATATCCTACTTCCACTCGGGTATCTCTAGCTTTTACAATAAACCCAAAGGTCTTTGATGTTTTAGCATTCACCTTTAAACAGGTCAAATAATTGCTAACATAGGTAGCAATATCCTTCTCCATACATGGCCACCATACATATCTCTAAGGTCATAATACGTCTTATCTGCTCCCGAATGTACCAAGTACCTTGATGCGTGAACCTCGTCAATCATTAATGTTCGTACATCACCTATTAGTGGAACCCATAATAAATACATATCTCTACCTTCCTTCCTTTCCATTAGTTGGTCTATGCCACGTAGCATTTATGCTGTCGCGTTCTCTACCTTGTCTCTTTGCATGAGTATGCAACCTAATCCTTGATTCGACGCGTCGCAGTAAACTACAAACTCTTTGGATCCATCAGGCAATGACAATATTTGTGCATTTCACAAATTGCCCTTCAACATCTGAAAAGCTTCCTCTTGTTCCTTGGCCTACTCCTACTTCTTATTTTTCTGAGTCAGTCTAGTAAGGGGTTTAGCAATCTTAGAAAAATTTACTATGAAATGTCGGTAGTAACCTGCTAATCCCAAGAATGATCATATCTTGGATGGCGTCTTAGGTACTTTTTAATTCTTCATTGCTTCTATATTACTAGAGTCCACGTAAATATCATTGTTGTTAACCACATGTCTGAGAAAACGCACTTCTTGTAGCCATAATTTATACTTGGAAAACTAGGCAAACAATTTTTCCTTCTTCTTGACCAACACAGGTGCTCCCCACAGAGAGTGACTTGATCAAATAAAACGTATATCAAACGAATCCTAAGGGTTACGAACTATCGTATAGGGTAGCAAACGAATATCAAATCAAAGGCAAGAAAACATCAAAGGGATTTCACATATGGAAATAGATGCATATCAAATGTCATAAGAATCCTTAAAAGGAAGGATATTATATATGTACCGATAGAAAACGCAAACGAAAGAATCAACAAGCGTACCACGACAAAATAAACACATAACGAATAACAATACGTATCAAGATTGATAAATGAAAAGATAGGGTTCTTATACCAATAACCGACTTTACTCGAAAGAACCAACTAAATAATGTTTTTATAAAAATCAATTTATAATAATAAAGAAAGTCGTTTTAATTATAAAAATCATTTTTTTTTTAAATCGTCTTAAATATAATCTTTATAAAATTCATTTTAATCATGGTTGTCATAAAATCCAGAGACAATTATTTAACAGTGTGTCGCATCTTACTCATATAAATTACTTTAAACATCCTTTTTATAATTATAAAATTTATCAAAAATAAGCATAAAAAAATATTATCATATCTTATTCATAAATATTATCAAAAAAAATAGTTTTGTCCATCAACCAATTATCATATTGTTTCAAAATCTATTGTAAACATAGTTTCTAAAAAAATAAAAATAAAGAGACATTTCCATAAAAGTGTTGTATTTATAAAATCATTTCAAAATAGTTTTCCCCAAACATCATCAAGATATACTTCAAAAGGTTTTCATAATTCGACATTAATATAAAATATGTTACTCAAACAAGGACATCGTAATACCAAAAGAGATTGTAAAATACCGTAAAGACTCTAACAAAATTTTATTGTTTGAAAACGAAAGAAAGTACCATGAACCATATAGTCAGAATAACAGTGAAGCGAACATGCTCAAGAGAATTTCATACGAAGACATTATGAACCAAAAGAAGAACGTAAAGACTAATCCGTACTTGCGATCAAAATAAAAACCATAGAAAAACATCGGTACTAACATGTCGCAACATGTTATGAAACCAAAGGATGTATATAAAGAACGGAGTAATGATATGCACTAATATTTTAGGAGCAATTAGTTCTTAAAAGAAAATTTTGATACTCATACGAGTAATCAATACAACGAAAGAATCAATGGAACGTACCAATATCCAAAAAAGCAGATCCGAACAACAAATATTCATCAAGACGCCGAATAGAAAAGTTAGATCATCCATACCGTCATGGTACAAATAAAGGATGCTAAAATGAGAGTTTTATATCCGAGCGAATAATCGAGCAGATGAACAAACTCAATAATCGTAATAATAGCATTAACGGGTATCCGAGGTATCCGCAAGCGATAGATAGAAGGAAAACTTACTAACTTCATAACTATACATAATATAACCGCACATAATATAACACCTTACACTACCAATTAACAAGCAAACACCGATCAATGCAATCATGGTCACAAGTCTACGTGTGTGATGCCTTTATAATTATGTTGGCCACCATAATTATAATTGCATACTTTCACACGTATACTTACTTCCAAGACTACACCTCTCAATGATAATGTACATATAAGCACATATACCACATTGCACATCTCAAACCACTCCAATATAACACAGAAAGGATGCTCCATCAAATAAATACTTACTTATATAAATATAAAATCGAAATGACATAAAGGAACGAAAGTCTCGCAGCGCCTCCAAAATACGAAATATCCAAAAGAAATAATCAATAGCATCATGACGAGGTAAAATACAAAATAAACTTATGTTGGGCCTCGCTTGGGTTTAACTTTGCCTTCGCAAGAGTCACCTTACTCCGCAGGTTCATGCCTACTACGAGCATTCGACAAGCGATCAACTACCCTATCTCCTTTAGTTCCATAAGAGGCTCCTTCTCAGTTGGCTCATCTTTTGGATCTCTATAGCGCTTAAGTCCAATTAGGAAAATGGTTCCCCAACGAAACTTCTTACGGATAAGGGAGACATAGCTATAAATAGTAAGGAAATAATATATACCATATTAGGTAATAGTAAACAAAATAGATAAATAAAAGTTAGACAAAATAAGATAATAAAAGCTATATAATTAGGGGAAAGCATAATAGTTATAATACTAAACACTTTAGCCTTAGAATGCGTTTATATGAAGGACTCATGGGTTATAGTCTATGTCAAACCACCTACTTCTCTATAACCAATGGATCTGATACCAATCTGTCACACCCCGCCAAGGCGGAAACACGAGGTGTAACATCATGGATATCATCACAACACAATCGTGTCAACAATAGAGAATCACTACATGTATAACTAAAAATAAAAGACATAATGTGTCATGACAATACCGAAATCAAAGGAACGGGGTCTTGTATTAATGAAAAAGGGGTCTCATCAATACAAAGACAATGTTTCACAAACCTAATAAAACTAATAACATTCCAGAATTCATACAAACAACTATGAAATGAAATCAAATGAGAACTTCCAATGCCAGCCTAATGGTCTCTCTAGCCACTTTTATTAACTTCAACACCTTCATAATGCTCACCTGAAAATGATGCTTAAAATGTCAACACAATGGTTGGTGAGAGTCATAGGTTTACGACACCCAATTTAAGATTTAAATCAATTACTGTGATTAATAAAAACAAAACATGGCAGGACAATTAAGCTGACTATTATACATGCTAACATGCATTTATCTAAACAATCACCATTGGGACGGAACGTGTCCCCCGATCCAAACCATAAAATTCATCATATAGTCATGGAGAGGAATGCTATCCTCGATCCCAGACTCTTGGTACCGTATCTACATAATATCATACCCACACGGAGTAGGCGAAAACCAAATCTCAAACTAAATCACAAGGAGACGATCACGCTCCATGGATGTCATACGACATGCAGCACATAAACATATAATAGCTACATAAAAGTCCATGCATCAATTAAACCACATAATCATAGCAATTAAAACATTTCAAAACATACTTTACATCATTTCTATCCCAAGAAAACATAGTAAAATGGGACTATGAAACTCACCTGATGCTCAACTACTTGATAAAATCTTGTACACAATCTAAACACAACAAAAACACAAGTTACACTTGGTTAGGCTAATGCCCAAGCCAATGTAACAATCATATGATGGACTTCTAAACCTTACACAAAGTTTATAATCCTTTAAATACATCTCCCATGTCATTTTCATACCCTATATAACCTTAACCATTAACTTCTAACTTTTTAGGTTCTGGCAGAAATTTATAGTCACTTTATGACCACAAATAAAATACTAAAACACATAATTGATGGTTCTCCTTACATCCCATAGATCCCCAATGAGTTGTGAGCCACTGTGATTTTTTAGAAAAAATAATACTAAGTGGAACTATTTTATAAAAATTCATCATTATAAAGTACTCAGATTCGGATCTGAACGCACACCAAAAAGTTTGACGTCCTTAAAAATACTTAGAAAATTTTTTAGTGTTATCCCTTTGAACTGGAGTTACTAGACACCAAAAATATGACCCATGATTTTTGGATAACCCTAATTCGAATTTTAAGTAAGTGTTTTACTCCTCGAAATCAGACCCAAATCTGACCCGAATTTACTATTTTTATAACTTTTCTTCCAAAAATTATTTGACTAACTTCCCGACCTCAAAACCTTTCAGGGCTAGACTTTTTAAAAACTAGACTCTCTGAATTTAATTTTAGGCTCAATAAAATTGATGATTGATATTTTTATGACCAATTTATGATTTGTACAAAATGACCTTTCAAAATTGCCAGCTTTTAAATTCCGAATTTACAAACCCTAAAACCCTAATTACACATGCTTAACACCACTAATCATCTCAAAAACAATTTTTAAAGATAAAAACCCTAATTTTACAGATCTTATATAAACTCTAGTCCATCATCAAAATTGTTACAGGAATAATTAAAGAGAGTTTAAATAGTTAGGGTTTATTAACATACCTTAAACATTGATCTTGATACACAAGATCACCAACTTGATTCTTGATAATAAAAAAATATTTTTTTTCTTCTTGGGTTTCCAGCCGATCAACAAGAAAAGAGAGGGGTGGGTTTTTGGTATTTATAAGATTTACAAAAAGGTTTAAGATAATTACCTATTTAGAATTATAATTAGACTAGGATTGTGTTTCTTTTTTTTCTCCTCTTCCAACCGATCCAAACAACATCCCTTTTAAAAAAAATATTTTTTTTATTTTTTCTATAAAATTTCGTTTCCCCCTCCTTATATATTAATTAATATATTTTATTTATTTATTTATTATTATTTGCATATTCAACCCTTAATTTTGATATTTTTATAAAAACCCTTTCTTTTACCTTTTAGTCCTTTTCAATTAAAACTAAATTAAATGACTATAAATAAATTTCGTTTCTAGTTTTATTTTACTAACTTAATAAAACTAAGTTCTAGTTTCTATATTTTCTAAACTAAACTTTTAATTTTACTAACTATTAACACTTAAAGATATAAATACGTATACATATACATATAAATACGTACACACATAGAATTATACCATCATTTTCATTATCACTAAAATGTAACCAAAATAAAATGCCCATAACAACCATAACTTCAATCACCATGAGACGATCACGCTCAATAGATTGGTAACCAAACTCACATAAGATCACATAAACACAATATTATTAAAACACATAATGAGGCTCAAATCAATACTAATGGTTTGACTAACCTGCTCAAAGCACAATTGTCACACATTCAACTGGGTCTAGTCCTACATATTTAATCGCTGCAACTTCGGTGTTGTTTGGGCGTAGGCTAAGAGTCCGGGATAGCTCTCCATATTACAATTTATATATCTAGAATCATAGGATCACAAATATTGACCTATCATTGCCTTTAGTTTAGTGAGCTTAGTTGAGTCATAAGGTGGCCTTGGTATCAACGAGTACGTTCTTATTCCATTAGTAAGGACTCGGACAGTGGACTACTAGTATATAAAGAGCCGTTAAGTAGTAAGTGGGTAAAGTCTCTATGAGCTAGGGTTTAACAAGATCACCATTGCCTTAATCCCTAAGATAGATTATAATCAGCAAATAAGGATGCTTTATGCGGATGCGTTTAATTGTGACAGAATTCTACATGTCTAGGTTTAAGGAAGAAGTACCGCCTTAATCTTAAGAATGATATGCCGCCTCGAGATAAGTAATCATTGCACTAAATAAACAAACCAACGTTCTGATTGGATTAATAATGGTTAATACAGTTTTCTTATATTTGGCTAGACCGCTCTTTTATCTTCTGTTAATTTGCTTGCGTGTGTTTTAGTGTCTTGAATTGGTTTTAGTCACCACCAAACCCGTGCCAGTCTCTCAGACTGAAAAACCCCCCTTATCCATTAGATTTAGGATTAACATAGGTTTAGCATAGGTTTAGCATAGATTAGACTAACTTAGATTAGAAAAACCAAAGTATTAATAAATTGAAAGTGTTCCTCGCTCTTAGTGATCGACACCCTACTTACCACGAAACTCCCACCGACCGGGTACACTGCCCGTTAAAGTGTTGTTTTTGGTTAAGTCGGCAAAATATAAATTTAAAACTTGAAGCATAATTTAACACCACACAACGACACATCAAGTTTTTGGCGCTGTTGCCGGGGAGTGAGAATAAATTTGGATTTTTATTTGATATTTTGGTTTTTAACATTAGATTAGATCTAACCCTTAAGATTAGCGTAGTTTAGAATTAGTTCATATTCCTGTCTGTTTGCTAACTGTGTTTGTGTAATACGGCGTATTCAGTTCACTAAATACGACGTATATGTTATTTAACGGTTTTCTGCCCTAGTAAGTTCATTACAGGATGGATGATCCGAACATTACTATGGAAGAATACATTAGGCTCGAGGAAGAAAAAGCTCAAAAGCGTGGGAAAGTGTTTAACTGGGAAACTGCTCAAGCTGATCCAGCACCCGTACAGGCGCCTCAGCCACCACCACCACCTTCAGCTGCGGGTAGGACTATGCCTTAGAGATTGGGGAGACTTAAGGAGGAGATTCAGGGACTACGTAGGGATGTCAGGAGTTTGCGTGGACTTGTAGATAGTTCGATGACCGACCATGGTAGAGTTTCCACATGGATGATTAGCTGTATGACGCAGCTCATGGAGGCTAGCGGGAAAACTTATTAGGTGTTTGATGAGACTTTTTGAGGTAGCTCACCAGCTGTTTTTGAAAGACGCACCAGACAGATGGCTGGCGAGGCCAGCACTTCCGTGGCTCCACAGTAGCCAGACCCATGATTCCTCCATCCCTCACCTTTTGATTTTATCCTCTGTATATTTATATTATTCGTATCATGTTGTACTTAAACTTAAAACTGCTTATCTTTTGACGTATGTATTATGGTATGACAATTTTGACTTGTTTATGCATGATAGAATCAAGCCTGGCAATAAGTTCAGCACCATAGTTCGTGAATATATTACGGAACCAAGCAGTCTATCCAAATCAAAAGCAAAATTGAGAAGAGACAGTGTTTTCAAGTGTGTGAAGGAAGCTAGAAAATAGACTAACCTAAAGACTTCGCTGTAAACAAAAGTGCTTCCCGGGAGACAACACGGATTGTTATTTATTTTTATCGAGTCTGTCTTCCCAGACATCAATACGGCATATCCGCTCCATACCATACGCCGTATTGAATCTCTGGACGTTATCAGTCCTTTATTTTTATGCACTTTAAAAACATTATTGTCAGTTCTGTCAATACGGCATATTCATGCACATGATACGACGTATTCAACAGACTGACCCGTATTTAGTATTTAGTGTTGTTTAAATTAACCGTAGGTACTAAGATAGGATTTTGCATTGTTTTTCCTATAATTTGCATAGGACCTCGCAGAAAAAAAATCGACAATGTTGGTGGAGAATCTACGATCTGGAAATCTGGAAGTGTTGGAGTCTTGAAACTTCAAGACGGTTGTTCAACACGTTCTTGCTCATAAACTCAACTTGGAGAATCTACCGAGCAAAATATCAGGTGAGTTTCTCATTCTAATTCTTTTTAATTCCCTTTTTAAATGTTTTATCTATACAACGAGGGCGTTGTATAATTCAAGTAGGGGGATGGGAATTAGAATGATACTTGTCCTATTTTTCACACTAAAATGCTTAAATTATGCTTAAATTTAAAAAAATTGAAGCATACTTTTGTGAATTACTTAATACAGAACCTGCACACAATAACCCTTGTTAGATATTGTGAGGATTTAACCTTATTTGTTTCTAAATGTTTACCCAAATTCCACAAAAATATGAGTGTGTCGGTGATGTTGTAAACTTTAGAACTTGGCTTGGTATATCTATTCGAGACCACAATAATGAGTACTATGGATTTAGATAGAGTAACTTGTTTAAATTGGTAAATTTTTAAGATTACACCCAAAAAGCCTATACATGTTGTTTTATTAACTAACTACACTAGTTAGTTAAATCCTTGTATAAACCCTTTGTTTACTCTAATCTTAAGAGTAAGATACCCCTAGAGCAACCCATAGAGCCAATCCTTTAAGAATTACACCAACTATCTGTTTCGTTACACCTTAGCCTACCCTATTAGATTATGTCAATTTATCAGTTGCGAGTTACTTAAAGTGTAAAGTATGTATTTCCCAAGCCTTGTATCAATTTTATATCTTTGGTACGGTTGGGAAGAAATTTGCATATTGCAAATATGAATATATAAAGTAGTCAAAACTCATGTATTTTTACTACCAACACAATTATTGGTACGCTCGAAGAATGAAGAATTACCAAAGGAATTATCCAGAGTTATTATGATTGTGAAGATGGTGAAATTACACTGAGATTTGTTGTATAGTATAGCAAAAAAATTGAAAAAATTAGAAAAATCGCAACAAAAAAGAGGAGGAAAGTTTGGAGATAATCGCAAGAGCTTAGACCAAAGGAATTATATGAAGGATCGATTATTCGTTGATACATTTTAAAAGTCAACGATGTAGAGTATTGTATAAAGTGGTAGATATCGCCATTTCTCTTGTAAAAGTATGTAAAGTATAGGATGATTGGGAAGTTGAGCGTTACGGGAACGCCAACTTAGGTTGTTGTTTTTTATCAACGATCAAGACGTTTGTAAATAGTTGTGTCTTTATCATGGTAACGGTTGGGAAAAAGTGTCTAGCAACTTATATCTTAGACCTAGTCTATTTATTTCATAATTTTTGTTTAACAATTTAATTCCCTTTCTTAATCATTAACCATGAGTTTTACGCGAATGAGGATGTGATCGAGCATGCATGTCTATTCCTTTGTTACGGCCATGTATGCATGTCTCAGCTGCCTTGTTGGTTTATTACTATTGGTTAAAGTTAGAAGATTCATACCATATATTACTCTACTAGTCCTACTCTTTAGCTTATTTAAGGTGGGAGTGAGCAGTCACATGTGTCTATCCCATTGTTACAGGTGTGTATGTGTGGTCTTTGTCGCCCTTTTAGAATATTGGTATCGATAAAGATTAGTTAGAGTAATCAACCCTAAGCCTTATAATAAAAACCCATATTTACCTTTATAAACTTGTTACTCCTTAGCTCTAGTGGTGGAGATGTGTATCCTTGCCAAGCCTCTGATAGAATACTCGTCACAACCAAGAAATTGAGCAAATTAGTTACATGTTACCACATAGATTAGTTGAGTGATTTGAGTGTTTTCATCTTCCTATTTCGTGAGGTGTTTGGTTGTGTACTTGCAATAGATCAAATAAATTCTTAAACAGAAAAATCCTTAGGGATACATTTTCATAAACTTCTAAAGGCTACTTGAGGACAAGTAGGATTTAAGTGGGGGGATATTTGATGACATCAAATAACGTCTATTATATAGCATCATTTATCCCATGTAATTAACCCATTTTGTATAATTATTGCAAAGAATTGTTACTTAATCGTTTGTATTTAAGAATTGCAGTAATTATGGAGCACTTGGTGAAAGTTAACTAAAAGACACGCATTCTGGAGCTTAAACAAAGATATTTTGAAGATTACTGTTCTGACCACCAATACGATGTATCCATCAAGGAAGATACGACGTATATGTGCCTGCACTCACCAAAGATCACGAAGGAAACAAGATTAATACGCCGTATCCAGAAGAAGGCAATACGTCGTATTCAAACTATATGGGAATAAAATATTCTAAAAAATATCAAACGTGGTCCCTACTCCAAGAAACCCCAATATGCCGTATCTAAGACATTGGATACGTTGTATCGAACCGACTTTAGACCTTATAAATAGAAAACTCAAAAATGAGTTTTAAGTGTGCTAAATCATATTCTCGATACCTAAACCACAAAAGTCGATTTTTAGAGGAGAAAAAGAGCAGAAGAAGTCGAGCAACGCAATTAATTCCATAGGAGACAACGTGTAATTTCTTATACTCTTGTAATCATTCAGTTTTTGGTATCATTCATTAACTCAGTTAGTGGATTTTGCATGTTTTTCCTATATTTTGCACAGGACCTCGCTGCAAAGAAATCGACGAAGTTGGTGAAGTATCAATCATCTGGAATCCTATGTGTGATTGTAGTCATGTTGGCATTTAGACGCATGTTCAACACACAATCTTGCTCATAAACTCAACTTGGAGAATCAACCGAGCATAATATAGGGGAGTTTCTCATTCTAATTCTTTTTATTTCTCGTTTTTAATGTTTTATCTATACAACGAGGACGTTGTATAATTCAAGTGGGGGGATGGGAATTAGAATGTATACTTGTCCTATTTTTCACTAAAATGCTTAAATTATGCTCAAATTTAAAAAATTTCAAGCAAACTTTTATGAAATTACTTGTTACATAACCCGCACACAATAACCCTTATTAATATTGTGAGGATTTAACCTTATCCGTTTCCAAATGTTTACCCAAATTCCACAAAAATATGAGTGTGCCGGTGATGTTGTAGACTTTAGAACTTGGCTTGGTATATCTATTCGAGACCACAATAATGAGTACTATGGATTTAGATGGAGTAACTTGTTTAAATTGGTAAATTTTAGGATTACACCCAAAAAGCCTTTATATGTTGTTTATTAACTAACTACACTGGTAATTTCAATCTGCGTATAAAACCCTTTGTTTTTCTCATATTAAGAGCTAGGAATTCCCCTAGAAAAAACCCGTTGAGCAATGCCTTTAGGATTACACCAATTAATTTGTTTGTTACACCTTAACACTTAGCCACCCTGTTAGATTGAGTTTATTTACAATTGCTAGTTTCTTAAATAGTGTAAAGTATGTATTTCCTGGAGTCTTGTGTCAATTTTCTATCTTTGGTACGGTTGGGAAGAAATTTGCACATTGCAAATGGGAATGTATAAAGTAGTCAAAACTCATGTATTTTTACTACCAACACAATTATTGGTACGTCCGAAGAATGAAGAATTACCGAAGGAATTATCCGGAGTTATTATGATCGTGAAGATGGTGAAATTACACCGAGTTTCGTAGTAATGTTTGGTTTGTTAAAAAAAACAAAAAAATTACAAAATCACAACAAAAAAGAGTAGGAAAGTTTGAAGATAATCGTTTTGCAAAAGCTTAGACCAAAGGAATTATATGAAGGATCAATTATTCGTTGATATATCTTATAAGTCAACGATGTAAAGTTTTGTATAAAGTGGTAGATATCGCCACTTGTCTTGTAAAAGTATGTAAAGTATGGAATGATTGGGAAGTTGACTGTTACAGGAATACCAACTTTGGTTGTTCTTTTTTATCTATAATTAAGACGTTTGTAAATAGTTGTGTCTTAGTCATGGTAAACGGTCAGGAAAAAGTGTTTAGCAACTTGTATCTTAGACTTACTCTATTTGTTTCGTAATTTTTGTTTAACAACAATTTATTTCCCTTTCCTAATCATTAACCATGGGTTTTACATGAATAAGGATGTGATCGAGCATGCATGTCTATTCCGTCGTTACGGCCATGTATGCATGTCTCAGCTGCCTTGTTGGTTTATTACTATTGGTGAAAGTTAGAAGATCCCTACCCTATATCATTCTTCATCCTACCCCTTGGTTAAACTCGAATGAGGATGTGATCGAACACATATGTCTATTCTGTCGTTACGGCCATGTATGTGTGCTTCAGCTACCTTGTTGGTGTGGTACTTTTGGTGAAAGATTGTAGAATGATCAACCTTAAGCCTTATAATAAAAACCTATTTACCTTTATAAACTTGTTACTCAATTATCTCTAGTGGTGGAGATGTTTGATCTTGGGCAAAGCCTATGATAGGAATACTCTTTACGGACCGAGCAATTAAGCAAAATAGTTACATGTTACCACATGGTTTGTTGAGTGATTCTGTGTGTTTTCATCTTCCTATTTCGTGAGGTGTTTGGTTGTGTACTTGTAATAGATCTAATAAATGCTTAACCAAAAAAATCCTTAGGGTTACATTTTCATAACTTATAAATGTACTTGAGGACAAGTAGAATTTCAAGTGGTGGGACTATTTGATGACATCAATTTAATGTAACTTTTATAACATCATTTATCCTATGTAACTAACCTATTTTATATAATTAGCAAAGAATTGTTACTTAATCATTTGTATTTGAGAATATCAGTAATCATGGAGTACTTGGTGAAATTTAACTACAAGGCGCGCATTCTGGTGCTTAAACAAAGATATTTGAATATTACTGTTCTGACAACCAATATGTCGTATCCATTAAGGAAGATACATCGTCTCCGTGCCTACCCTTCGCTGAAGACCACGACAGAAATAAGATCCAATACGCCGTATCCAGGAACAACCAATACACTGTATTCAAGCTATATAGAAATAAAATATTCTGGAAAGTTAGCAATAACTGGTCCATACTCTAAGAAATCCCTAATATGCCGTATTGAAGACCTTCGATACGCAGTATTGAGCTTTTTCCAAACCTTATAAATAGAAAACTTAAAAACGAGTTTTAAGTATGCTAAATCATATTCTCGATACCTAAACCACGAAAGTCCATTTTCAGAGGAAAAGAAGAGCAGAAGAGGTCGAGCAACGCAATTAATTCCATAGGAGACAACGTGTAATTTCTTGTACTCTTATAATCGTTCAGTTTTGGTATCATTTGTTAAATCGGTTAGTTTACCTTGGCTAAATCATTACTTTTGTATTAATTATGATGTTTAAAGGCTAATACCTTCGGGTATTAGCCATTATTATGAAGATCTTAATGTTTGGTTTGTTTATCTTGATTTCTTAATTTATCGTTGATTGCTTATTTATTTTATCAATATACTTTTCTTACGTGCTTTTGTATGTGACCTATCATTCAACTGGATCTAGTGATATGGACTAAGTAATATAGATGCCGAGATAGCTCTCCATATAGTGATTTATACATCTAGACCAATAGGATCACAAATAACGACCTATCTTTGCCTTTATATTGTGAGCTTAGTTGGACCAGCAGGTGACCTCGGGATCAACGAGTACGTTCTTAATTAATTAGAAAAGACTTGGTTAGTGGACTACAAGTGTATGAATTGTCATTAAGCAGTAAGTGGGTAAAGTCTCTATGAGCTAGGGTTTAACAAGATCACCATTGCATTAATCCCTAAGATAGATTATAATCAGCAAATAAGGATGCTTTATGTGGATGCGTTTAATTGTAACGGAATTCTACGTATCTAGGTCTTAGAAAGAAGTAACGCCTAAGTCTTAAGAATGATATGCCGCTTCGAGATAAGTAATCATTGCACTAATAAACAAACCAACGTTCTGATTGGATTAATAATGGTTAATACAGTTTTCTTATATTTGCTAGACCGCTCTTTTATCTTCTGTTAATTTGCTTGCATGTGTTTTAGTGTCTTGAATTGGTTTTAGTCACCACCAAACCCGTGCCAGTCTCTCAGACTGAAAAACCCCCCTTATCCAATAGATTTAGGATTAACATAGGTTTAGCATAGGTTTAGCTTAGATTAGACTAACTTAGATTAGAAAAACCAAAGTATTAATAAATTAAAAGTGTTCCTCGCTTTTAGTGATCGACACCCTACTTACCACGAAACTCCCACCGACCTGGTACACTGCCCGTTAAAGTGTTGTTTTTTGGTTAAGTCGGCAAAATATAAATTTAAAACTTGAATCATAATTTAACACCACACAACGACACATCACCTTTGCAGGTTAGTTGTCTTCCATTAAATTTTTTATTTATGCGAGCAACCACGGGTATGTCTCTTTAAAACTCATTATAATTTTTTATTTTGTTGATTTTGTCTATGTTATAATTTTACATGTTGTGTATAAAAAGGTATTTTTCAAATTTGTGAAGTATAAGGTAATTATTACAATATTACTATGAAGCAAACCCGCTCGTTGGGAGGGTTATGCTTCTAGTATGTGTGTGTGTGTGTGTGTGTGTGTGTGTGTGTGTGTATGTGTGTGTGTGTGTGTGTGTGTGTCTATATATATATATATATATATATATATATATATATATAGATTATATTATTATATATATATATATATATATATATATATATAGAGAGGAGAGATGAGAGAGAGAAATTAAAAATAAGAATTATTGAAGAAACCACAACCACACATTTAAGAGGCTATCCGTACAAAAACTATTGCATTCCTTAATTTTCTTCTCTTCTATATAAAATGCGTGGCTAGAATTCTTCTTATTCTTCTCTTTTTTATTTTATTCTCACAGATCCATACTTATTTTAATATATTATATATATTATTAAATATTTTTAGTTTATTATTTTTTATATATAAAAATATCACGATACACACACACTAGTGGCTAAGCCCGCCCGATGAGCAGGCATGACTTGTAATTAGATAAATTCAATTATAGTGTTAAAAGGTAGAGAAATTCATGTTATTGAACAACTGCATAAACCTAACTTGAGCAACATCACATGACAATAATAGAACCGCAAAAGAACAATAGAGATGACACTCAAAATAGTTAGATAAAAATTGTATTAATAGAACAGAAACCACATAAATTAAAATAGTACATTAATAATTTAATACATAGATGAAAGTATAAAAAGAAAGACAGAGAAATTTTAAGATGCAAAATTACATAAATGCATCCTGATTTCTTAGTGGCATAAATAAGATCAAGTACTTGTCTTGAATTTACTGCACATATAACAATGTTTACTTGCTTAACAACTTTAATAAAAAAATAGTATCTCATCACGTTACCGAAACATGGCAAAACCTTAATAGTTTTTCTTTCACGGCCATATTAAGTTAAAAGTGAACAGGGATGGGCTAGCTTTAAGAAATTGTTTTAGGATTAATAAATGGATTTAAAATGTAGAAAGATTCCAGTTATATAATAGATAATCGAAACTTGTAAAAAAGGATGTCATAATTTACCATAAACCATATAAAACTGTTTGAGAAATGTTAGAGCTTATGTACACTTTATAAAAGTCACATCGAAAAGTAATCTAAAACAAAGGAACATTGAGTTATAACAAATTAGGTGAACTTTCCTATTGAACATTTTCAGGATCTGTATGACCCACATTAGACATTAGGACACTCAATTAAAAGAATTTTAATCATACAAATATCAAATACATACTTTGCGTAGGTTTTTTATCAGCTTTGGAGCGTTTAAAAAAGAATAAAACGTTTTTCCTTGAAAGATGACCTCCAAGGTGGGGATTGAGTATCCGCGACAGGTCTAGGAGATGGCTTTCTCCCAGGTTTTGGTTTTTACGGTTTTGTAGGTCTAATCTACATGACATATAACACAATTAAAGATAAGACAATAGTACTTTAAAAAATTTAATTGATCACAAAAGTCTGATCAATAAGATGTCTACCTTTTGCGTGCTATTTATTGGCGCTTTTGTTTCACGTGTACTTGGTTTCACTTGTACAGCGGTGCTCCATCACAGCCGATCAGTGTCCCTCCTGGGTTTCTACTCTAACATCGGTAAAAGGTTATTTTAGACTTTATTGAAATGTGCATAATAGAACATATCAGATTTATCCTTAGTAACTTACAGAACTTTAATTTTGGTTAAAGTTGAATCTTTTTTGTGTCGTTAGTGTTGCCCTTTTCATCTATCTTCTTATAGAACTGTTGTGATGAGAAAAAAAGCATAACAATAAAACATCAAGAATATGAGAGGAAAGTGTGCTTAGTGAGAAGCAAAAAAATCAAGTTTTGGACTTGCATCTTTACGTTTTGCGGCTCTTTTATCACTTCTAAAGCTAAACGATGATGACACACTAGGGGATCTAGATTTCTTTGTACACGGACTTGATGTTTCTGAATAGCTAATGCAATAGTTTATAATAAGAATTAGGACATGTAACATTTATAGATGATATATCAAGTTTTGGACTTGCATCTTTACGTTTTGTGGGTCTTTCAACACTTCTAAAGCTAAACGATGATGGCACATTAGGGGATCCTGATTTCTTTGTACATGGACTTGATGTTTCTGAATGGCTAATACGATAGTTTATAATAGTCACTAGGACATATAACATCTATAGATAAGACAACATAAATAAACAAAGGTTCTTACTGTGTTGAATGGGACCTCTAGGTAACTATTTTGCCATTGACTGAATGATCACTAGGTGTTTTAGACCTGTAAAACCATAGTAAACGTTCATAAATTTATATTGACTTACTCTGAATTGAAGCTTTTTGAGGAAATGAATGTCATTGTTATGGTAAGATAGATAAATAAAAAAATCCTATTGGTTAATGTCTGGATTAATTCTAAAAATACCTTCAGCATGCACATTGTTTGCAAGGTACTGCATTTACTTTGCGAGTTAAAGGAAACCGAACAGTGTTCCCTTGTAGATCAAGGAATCCTTGATGTTGCATTTAGGGAACTCGAAGACGACTTTGAAAATATTTTGATCAATCACAATGCGCCTATTCAAGTTCCTTCCTCCCTATTCTCCACTAGCGATGAGGAAAGTGATGTATTTGTAACATCACCAGCATCGGCTTTGCCTTTTCATGCCATCCAGAACCTTAAACCTATTGTTGCTTGCTTTTCAAGTGACAACCATGTGGACCGGTGCATGTCTATATATGTCAAGGTTCGTAGCACAATTGGTCAAACAACTTTGCAAGGTCTTGATATGGATTATCTAGACATGTTGTCATTATCAGAGTTTGATAGCGCGCAAGAGATAGAAGGTTACATTGACAAATAGGCGAGGCATTTAGAGTTTGTAGTGAAACATCTGCTTGAGCTGGAGTACATGTTATATGACCAGGTGTTTGGCCATGAGCAGAAGAATTATTGCTTCTCTAAGATTGCGCTCCAATCAGGTATATAGTGTTTTATTAGATTTGGGAACACCTTTACAAAGGGTAAGAAAGAAGCAATGAAGTTATTCAAGCTGCTGGATGTGTTTGCCACTCTCAACCATCTGAGACATGATTTCAATAGGATTTTTGGTGGAGAACCCTGTTCAGAAATTCAAACGCAGACAAGGAAACTCATCAGGAAGGTTGTCAACGGGGCTTGTGAAATTTTTCGTGACCTCTCAAGCCAAAATAATATATAGACAGATAGACACTGAAGTAATTACAGTGATATACATATAGTACCGCCCAAGTAAATAACACAAACGTCAGGTGAACCATCTTTTCCGTCCACAGGTATAGTTGCAATGCATTCTATCCAATATTGAATTACATCTGTAATACGTGGCACAACCTAAACCATTTTTCCTAGATAATATCCCCTTCGTTCTTTGTCAGTAACAAACTTCACCCAAAATAACGTAACCAATTAGTCTATATGTATATCAACTATGTCAAAAAAAATTGTGATATAACATATCTTGAGCAGCTAGTCTCATTTTCAGTGCCTGATATATCTTTCTGGTGGTGATGGCATTTGTCCATATCTTTTGATCAAGTCTTGCCCATCAGAATTGAAAAAAAAGAGACTAGAAGAGACCAGTTGAGGGTTCGTAAAAAGTACCTGCATTTGGAAGAAAAGATATTAGCTAGGATTTCAAGTGCGTAAGCTTGAATAAAGGAACAATTTAAAGAATATTATTAATGAGAGTAAGCATAGGTTATGTTAACATCTTGTGTCATATGACAGGCTTCTAAGATTGTCTTATGAGATACGGAAACTACAATTATGGGTACGATGTGAAAGATCGCAAGACCTAACTCTGGTTAAAATTTTAGGCTTGCTGGAAGACCTTTTAAAAATAATTTTTAAGTTCTTGGTTCTAAATATGGCCTGTGAGTTCCATCACTGAAGTTAAAAGTAAAATAAGTACATACCGAGTTCCAACAGGTGCCCCTAAAGCAATAGCTCCAAGTGCATTGACGATAGCCCCTGAAAATTAAGATAAGTAAATTGCCAATGTACGTATTAATAACATATCATAATCATAATATTGCTATATAGGGAAAAAGGACTATACGTAGTTTTAGAACATTTATCATATTAGAAATTTTTACATAATGACATCACTGAATGAAGGCACTTTAACCACACATGCCCTTTGCATCTACCAAAACAGCAAAAGATCTAAGAGTAAATGTAACACCCCACCTGAGAATGGGTCAAATGTCACACTTATGGCATCAAAACATACGCAAGCGGAAGACATTATTCATAAAAATGGTTCAACGAAGTTCCTCAACAAAACAAAGGAATTAATAGGTCCGAAACATAATGACCTTCAAACAAA
>BQNB010073699.1:0-12268 GCA_026074375.1 Tanacetum coccineum
CCTTCATATCCCATAAGCTGAATAGCATTAAAGATAGCTTGATTTGGTAATGAGTCTATCCCATCAGCATCATCAAAAATAAGATCAGTTCGGATTGATGCCTCAGAGATAGACACACTCTTGCCAGCTATTTTGGCAGTTATATGCCTTACATTGTTGATTGTTTTGGACTTAGCAGACGTCCAAAACTGTTCAACGAATGTGGTCGAAACTACAGGACTTACAGTGAGTGCATGATAAATATAACTTCTTCGAAGAAAATCAATGACTTCATGAAACTCAACATTCCCTTCAGTCTTTTCCAAGTATGCGATCATGTTGTGCTTAGGACAGGACTCAAGAGCAGCCATTATTGCTTAGAAGAGAGAGATCGTCGGTAAGAGAGATTAGGGCTTGGAATGTAGAATGTCAGTTAGAGAGATTGTTAGAGAGATTGCTTGAGTAAGTGTGCGATTGAGATGGATTCTTATAGGTTTAGGAGACCTAATTTTAAAGAAAACGTTCCAATTTACACTTTGTACCCTTGGCGGTATTTTTCTCCAACGTCTCTTTAGCGGTACAAACTTGGCCTAGCGGTACTAACTTTGCACTGTCCGTACAAACTTGTCCAAAACGAAGATGAACAAATAAGTAAACAGGAAATGCATCAGCACCTATCAGTAACTCTTCTTAGTTGACTCTCTAAATCTTCTGTAAGTGTTGACAAGCATCAACTTCTGCTAAATATGTATCCATAACCCAAAACCTATACATCCTCTAACTAATTGCTAAATATTTCTACTAATAGTAGTACTTAGTTAATAAAAAGCATACTAAATCTCTAAACTGAAATTTGCGTTGCTTTAAACCTAGTATGATAATGTGAAACACAAACCGCGGCCTTCCTCTCATCATCAACCTACTAACCATTTTAATAACCTGGAACAACACCTCATCCAATGGTATGGCATTCCCCTTGATTGTCAAACATAACATAGACCCGTCTCTTGAGGGGGTTGAACCACACCTGCAAATACTCTTTGGAAGGTCTACATAATCTCATGTCTTCAAAATGCTTCACAAGAGAATTCTTACTCTTAATCCAAGCACTAATCAGCTTGAGCAATCTTCTTACTCTTGAACAACAGCCAACTCTTTTGGTAAAGCAAACATGATATTTCCAAATCTCACGATGATGTTGTTTCTTAATAAACAACCTTTTTGCACCCTTGTTAAGACGTGGTTTGTCCTTAGGTTTACGATTAGGTACAACACTGTTTCTTGGTTCAGTTTGTTCTACTTGCATGATGGTGGTTGAATGTTGATGAAAGAAAGGTGGGATCAATAAAGTTTTTAGGGTTTCTTGGAACAAGTATTGATTTGACATGGTGTGTTTTACCTCTTTTATCCACAGATGACCCATTCATATTGCCTCACTTTAACCAATGTAGGTTATGGATTTATCATCCCAATTGAAATAAGCAAGAACTGAAATTGGCTAACATCAAATGCCATTGGTTAGTAATCACCTACATTTTCATCATGTGGATCTTAACACTTGTATTAGTTTCTTCTCAATAAGCATACTCGAATGAAGTAGGTGCCAAATTGCAATATGCTTTGTCCTTTGAATGGTATAACTGTATACTTACAATAGCAAATGGTGCTTTCCATTATCAATGTAGATCTTTGTGTTCATGAAGTTGAACCCATAGTCTAACATTTGATTTTGAATCCATAAAACTTGCCCACACACTTCACAGCAACAAATTCGGCTTCTTAAGTATAAGTGGCCACAATGGTCTGCTTTTTGCATTGCCAAGTAATGAGTCTCCTGCCAAGAAATTAACAACCTCCTGTTGTGGATTTCCTGTCAAGATTTGCACCAGCATAATCACTATTGAGTAGGATACCAAGTCAAATGAAGACTCACTAAGATACCAAAGCCCAGTTAGGATTGCCTTGTAGGAACCTAAAAATTCTCTTGACAGCACTTAAATGAGAGGTTTTTAGAGAGAGTTGAAACCTAGAACAATACGCACAAATGCAAACATAATGTCAGGCCTAAAAGCATTCAACATACATTAAAGGAGCCAATCATTAGATCTATAAAGATGGCACATCAACATCACTGGCTTCTCATCTTTTGACAAAAGGCTTCTGAGTCTCTAATGGTGTACTGGCATGTCTTAACACTTGCAAAGTTTTCAAACTTCAGGATTTCAGCAACACTTATCCTGGCTAATAAAATAACCATTTTGGTTTCTGTTTGACTTTAGGCCAAGAAAGAAAGTGATCTCTCCCATTGAACTTCCTCTGAAATCTACTCTTCATCATGCCTCAAAACTCATCACACCAAGAACTTCTTTGAGCCCCAAAGATGATATCATCCACATAGACTTGAACTAGAAATGATATCATGTTTGTCCCTTCTTTAGGAGAGAGTTGTTTGTCAATTGTCCCACTTCTGTATCCATTTTTCAACAAGAAAGTGATAAGTAGCTACCATACTCTGGGAGCATGGATGCAACCCATTACAAGCTTTAACCACTTTGTATACTTTCCTCAGGAATACTTAATCTAGGAATCCTTGTGTTGAGACACATAACCTCATCATCAATCATGCATATAGAAAGCACTTTTCACAACCGATCTTGATAGACTATTAAGCCCATATACGAGGCAAATGCTAAAAAAGATCCTTATGGCTTAAGCCTAGCCACATGAGCAAAAACTTCATCATAGTCTATTCCTTCCTCTTGCCTGTGTCCCTGAGCAACCAATCTCAGCTTTTGTTCCTGACAACCACTCCCTTTCACCCTTCTAATTTCGTACACCCACTTTGTACCGAAAGCCTTTTTCCCATAAGCAATACCTAGAATCCAAACCTTTTGATCTCAAACTACAACAATTCTATCTTGCATAGCATCAACCCAGCTTTCATCTTCAAGAGCCTTCAGAAATCTGTCTTAGGGTTTCATGTTGAGATATAAAAACAAGCAAAAAACAAAGATGAAAGTCCTTATGATTGTTTCTCCTTTGCTTTTTTGACATTAACTAACAAAAGCATGAGCATCGAACTTTATTTACTATGCTTCTTGTTTTGTACTGCTGAGTTTGGATCTCCTAGAATAAGTGTTGAAGAGATGAGAGGGATTAATCTTGAAAGTTGAATAGGCGAAAACATTCACAACAGTTTCCAAATTTGTGAAGTCAGCCTCTACACCCTCATCATCATAAGATGAATGTGTAAAGATACCATCAGTAGTATCTTCATGAATATCCTCAAGTGGAGGTATTTTAGAGTCATCTTCTTGGGAATGTTTATTGTCAGAAAGAGAGATAGTCCCTGATATTCACAGGCAGTACTAACGGTATGCTAACAGTATTAAACAAGGTTATTTACCAGCTAGCCTTTAGCTGTTATGCTCAGTACTAAAAATTTCGTACCGCTAGACTTAGCAGCTCCTGCCTGAGTAACCAGTTCTCATTTTCCCTATTCAAGATTCTTCTTGAAGCTTCAGCTTTCCCTCATTAGCTTCCTTTTCTTATCCTTTAAAGTCTTGCAAGATCATCAGAAAGCTTGATTCTTCCACCCTTGGACCTCCCTATCTTATATCTGAATTTGAATCAAATGGGGTTAGTTGAAGAATAGGAAGCATATGGGAGTTCAAAGCAGTCTTGAGCAGATTCATCTTCTTTTTTAGAATCCCCTGCATCAATCTTGTCTTTTATGCATGAAGGTTAGCTTGATTCTCAATCTAACAAGAATGATAGTTCATAGACTCAGTCAAATAATCAGGGTCAAAAAGCCAAGATGGGTCATTTCCCTGTAAACATTGGGTTTGTTCTCTAAGAAGTTTATGTGCAGGTTTTCTTCAACTCTTTTGGTTTCTAAATTGTATACTCTAAAAGCCTTGCTTTGTAGAGAATACCCAACCAAAAATCCCTCATCAGATTTTCCAGCAAACTTGCCTAAGTGGTCTATGGTGTTCAAGATGGTCACATGGCACCCAAAAGGTCTTATATAACTTATAATTGGTGTCTTACCAGTTAAAATTCATATGGTGTCTTATTATGAGGCTTGGTCACTAATACCGCTGTTAGAACATAACAAGCAGTACTAACTGCTTTCAGCCCAAAAAGTGTTAGGTAAAAATGAATCTGCAAGCAAGGTCTTGCTGCCTCCAATAGTCCCTGTTCTTTTCTCAGCAACCCATTTTGTTTGTGTAGTTCTGGCATTGCTGTATTCCCTCTTGATCCCTTTTAACCCACAGAATTCAATAATATCCCTGTTTTTAAATTCTGTTCCATTATCACATCTAATAGTTTTAACCTTTTGATTCAATTGGTTCTCTATTTGTCTTATAAAGTCCTTAAGGATTGCACTAGTTTCATCCTTAGTTCTTAAGAAAAATGCCCAACTAAATCTGCTAAAGTCACAGTGGAAAACAAACAATAGGTCTTATGGTTTATGCTCTAACAGATTAGTTCTCAAACAAGTCCTCATAGAGATAAGAAGTTGTAGGGGGTGGCAAATAGAGCTAACTAACTTGCCTACTAGAATCTCAGTGTTGCTTTCCTTTCGACAAGCAACGACAAGTGTGGTCATTTTAAAAAAGCTTTGTAGGTAATACCTCAGACAGGTTTCCTTCACAAGTCTTTTAGGTTTTGAAATTTACATGACCCAACCTCCTATGGCCATAAGTTAGGATCATGCATTGTAGCCTTTGCAATTAAAACCAGCCAAACCTCCTAAAGGAAAATATTCTCTAAATTAAACTGTACATATTTTTTGCTTGGGACTTAAGTAATATTTGATTTTCGATCAGGTAACATAAAATCAGGAGACAAAACAAGAACATTCAGTGTCAGTAAACATATTAAAAAAAAAAAAAAAAATAGAAAAAAAAAAAAAAAGAAAAAAAAAAAAAAAAAAGAACCTTGTTCTTTTTGTCACACCATTGTGACACAGAAAAGAGATTGAAAAGGTTGAAGTTCTTTCCAAAGCTTACATCCTCAAAATCTAACTTACTAGATTTTATTTTCCCTTTACTATACTGTAGCCATTACTACCTCCAAAGCAACAGGCCACCATTAAAGACTTGAAAGTCCAGCAAGGAAAGCCTTGTTCCCCTGTCATGTTGCCTGAGAACATCCACTATCACTATTCCTTTACTCTTTAGAGTTTCTATGAGGATTATCTGCCATATTAAAAGAAAGAGATTAGACTCTCTTAGTTACCCCAAGCATGTTTTGGGCTTGAGTCTGCCTATTGGATCTTTTGAACAAGTGAATCAATTCGTAAGGCTAGATCCACATTTGTATTTAGAGAGGATATTAATTGTGAAGTATCCTGGTGTTCTCCATTTACAACCTGCTGAGGACTTAACAGCAGTGTCCCATTTTTCCCTAACAGTACTAACTTCTTTTACCTTAGCAGTATAAACTTTTTAGTTTGATAAATTTGTTTTTAGTACTGTTGTTCTTTTGAAAGGCCTTGATGATGGTGAATGAGTTTTGTTAAAAACATTTGCTGTATCTAACACCATTTATAATGGGCTTAACAGTATTAACTTTCAGAGCAGTTCTAGTTAGAACTTGTCTGTTTGTTAACTTATTTTGTCTAGCCAGTAACTAAAACTGTTAGTACTCGCTATGCATATATGGTGTGTACTCGTATTAGCCGTGGATTATTTCCAGTTCTTGTTTGTACTGCTAAAGGAACAAATTTATTTTGTTTGTTTACCCTTTGAACATTGTTCCAAGTTGGTTTCCTCTCCCCTCTTCCATTACCCTTAGACATATTTTGTTTGCTTAGTTCAACTTGTTTAGCCAATTTTACAAGATAATCACAATCTCATTATTAAATGATAAAACAAACCACAGACAAAACAATGCTGACTTTTCAGTAAACCCATCCCCAAATCTTTGTTGTTAACCTTAGTGTTTTGAATATGTGTAACTGATTCTTAACTTTTTCCGTAGGATTTTTACTTGCTTTGTTAGCAAAACTAGGTGTATCAAGCCTTTTAGTTTTGCACAGTCACATTCTCATCAATCACTATCTGATTCCTACTCCTCAATGATAGGAGCAACAGACCAACCTTAGTATTGAACTTCTACTTTGAATCATTGACAACTGGTTTCAGACACATAATTCAAAAGGTTCCTGTAACAAATGTTTAGAGTCACAGTGTATCAAGTTTCAATTGTTTTAGAATCAGATTCACTTGGTTGAGTCCTTTTGTGACCATATGTATATTTTAGCTCATCTATTTCAAATCATGTCCATAGGGCAAATAATCCCTGTCAAGGGTGGGGGTACTGCTAGCATTTAAGATGTTTATCCCAAGCCTTTATGCAAAGGTAGATTTTTCAAAATCACTTATAAAGCCAAAAAAACACTATTAAAAACTAACAATTTCCATGAACACAAAATCCCACTAATCTGAAATAATCAAATCGAGCCCAAATTTAACACTGGCTATCTCAAGGATACATAACAAATTTACCAGATTTTTTTAAGAAAGATTCCATTTGTCTACTATTACTTCCAATCATCTTTATTTCATTTGAGCTTACCACAATTTCTTATTGTATGTAAGAACTCGGTTTTTATACATCTAAATCTATTTTCATAAAAATTTGATTTTTTTGTTCATAACCAAAGGTTGACCTGTTTATGGGCAACTAACTGTGGCTTCAACTTCTTAAGACCTAGAGTATATAAGCCTTTATTTCTATGCTAGCATCACTAAGTTGCTCTCTTTGAGCATGCATATATTCCTTTTAAGGTTAGCATAAGAACTCCTTTACACCATTTGAACATACCTGTGTGTCCTATCCCTTAGCAGTTGCTAGCCATGAAAAGCCCAAAGTTTTCATCAACTTCTGAATGAGTTGCCAAGTCAACACTTTCCCATCAACTGTCACCAATGCCTATAGACTCTTCTTCTTTCCAGTTCTGCTCCCATCTTTTTTTATTTCCAGTATACCATCCATCCCTTCCTCAGTTATACTTCCCTTGTTCTACACTCTCTTGCAGAAAAGCCCTGTTTTGTGGCAGTTGCTAGCATTCCACTTTGTTTTATCAAAACCAACAAGTTCTTTTTGCATACAACTGTAGCTTCTACCATCTTCTGTAGAACTCCTTATTCTCATAAGATCATTGCCACTTGCCATTTTAAGTCCATTTCTTCAAGGTCATATTCATCAACTTGATCTAAGTCCTCATGATCCAGTTGAGGACAACTAGATTGACTTGCAAGCAAGGAATATGATGAGGTTTGTATCATGCCTTTTGAATAATGAAACTAAAAGGGGGGGTTTATAAAAAAAAAAAAAAATTTGGAAACACCATGAGCGGTTACAACATCATTAGTACTGCAGGTTGTTTTTTCAGAAACACATGCTACATTTTGCAAGTTGGAAGATGATGCAGTAGAGCCTTAGTCATCATTTTCAAAGACTCTTAGATGATTGTACAAGCTCACAAAAACAGAGACTGTTCATTCAGGTTTGTTCCTCATAATTAAGGAAACTTGTAACCAAGCAGAAGGTAGAGATCTTAGAAATTTCTGATTTGCATCTTCAGTAGATACACCTGCTCCATGAATCTCTAACTGACAGAGATGAAATATTGGAATCTCTCTAAGCCTTTGTGAATACCATCTGATTTTAGATACATTGAAACCTTCAAACTTATGCTTCAAAGATGTACTTCGCATCTTTTGGATTCATCATTTCCTCCAAATCCTGGATTTGATGGCTTCTACATTTCTTTTGGCATCAGTCAACATATGAATTTAGCAAGATGATCTTCTCGTATGGCCATTAGCAAGGTTGACCTAGCTTTTCTTTCTCTTTCCTTTGGCCACATATCTTCTGCTGTTTTAGGAGGCAAAAATTTTAAGTTGTCCGAAGTATCAGTTGTGACTTACCACAGGAACCATTCCCAATCTTTGGATAACTCCCCAAATTAGATAGTCTGTATGAGCCAAGTATTGTGCCATCTTCAACCCATATACATATTCCCATATTGAGGAAAAGGCAGCTTTTATTGTTGAGACTGTATGAGGAGTTTTGTTGTGTTGGTGTTTTGTTGTTTGCTGTGGAGGTGGTGGTGGTGGAATCTCATCTTGTGTTTCAGACATGTTTAGATTTGTTGGTTGGAGATGAATAACTGGTTTTTAACTGTTCTTCTTGTTCAGAGTTTCTCAAAGCTCTGATACCACTTGAAGGTCCTAGTAAACTGAATGGATCTTTGCAGCCTATAAAGGATGATAGCCAAGATGTATAAATACAAACGACTATGTAGAAACAATGACTATGAATACTATGTGTTAATGCGGAATCTTAACACAGGTACCAAGAAGAACAATGAACAACTGAATAACAACTTTATTAAAGTGTTCTTGAGGATTACAGATTGCTAACTATGATTTGCTAAACTTGTGTATTCGTCTGTAATCTTCTGTGTTCATATATATTCAACACGTGTCTAACTATGCCAAAGGTGATCCTTTTATATACTAAGGATAACCATAAAAGGCTTACAAATCTTTTTCTAAAATATCTCATAAATATCTTTTAAATATCTTCTCAACGGTACTAACTAACTTACTACTAACGGTACTAACTAACTAACTAACAGTACTAACTATTTTGTACTGTCGGTACTAAGTATAACTGACAGTACTAACTATTTGTACTGTCGGTACTAAGTTTAGAAAACATTAATCCTAACACTTCCATTTTAGATCCCCCTTCTATAAGCTCACAAATCCAAAAGCTAAAGTTATTAGTTATTTTAAGCTGATTATAAGTTTAGATATGATTACGGCTGGATTAAGTAAGCTCAATTTCAGCTTATAGACTGAAAGAGCTTATTGAGTAGCTTATAGGTTTATTGAGACAATTTGGCTCTTTTAGAAAGCTTATGAAATAAGAGAAAAGAAAGTTTATAACTAAATTAAACTAAATTTCATTAATAAAAACTGAATTACACTCCTTAAAGAGAAATTACAACTGATTAAAAATTACATTAAGCTTAAAAACTATACTAGGCTAAAAACTAGAAAAGGAAAAAGATCATGAATCCCCTGGTGTGTGTGATGAGGGTGCTATTTATAGCACCCTAGTGAAGCTTCTAGGCCTCCTGAATCCATCTCCTAGCCTTCAATCCGCACCCTTGATTCTTCTAATCATTGCCAAATGATTTTGAGCCGTTTGATCATTTTGTGTATATCTGAGGATCGCCAACGTGTCATTCTATTGATGTGACATTGTGTTAGTTGTGTGAGTAGTTTAGCACAAAATCCCACCACTAAGTGTGCTTTCTCCATAGCTGACGTGGCTTGATCATGAAAGAGGTTAAGTAATCCCTTGATAAAGACTGATTTGACCCTTCATTTGTGTTAAGGAGCTCTTGAATTGACTAACGCACCCTTTGATTTCCATTTGCCCTTTGATTTACCTAGCTAGTGAATTTGGGGAAGAAAGGTGAATAGTAACACCTTGGCGCCCAATTTTATAACTGAAAAGAGTAATTCAGCCTAATAACAATCCTAGTATAAAAGGACTTTTGTAAATGGCAGGAATGACCCTTGTGGTTTTATAAAAAGGATAATGGGCTAGTATTTGGGCTTTGTTTTGGGCTTGGACTTTATTAAGGATCCGGGTAAGTTTATTTAGGGTTTTAAGGTCTAATAAGGCCCAAGGACTATTTTTGAAACCTTTGGAAAGTTGAGGGACTTATTTGAATCATTTTGGGTTTTGTTGACTTTTGTTGACCATGATTTGACTGGAATTGACTGTAGGCTTGACTTTTTCTGGCTTTGCTTCCGGCTTTTGTTCACTCTTCCGTTCTCGTGTTCGTGCTTGCCCGTTTTTTGACTGTTTTCTTGTGATTTTTGATATATTCGTACTTGCATACACAAAACACAAATACAAGCATATTTTTGCCATTTTTGGTCTGTTTTGGGTTTAATTAAGCCATTTTAAGCATAAATGGATATGTGTATTTTACACTTATCAATGCTCAATGCGCACATTGGCTATCACTTAAAGGAGTTACGTTGTAGTGCTCAGTGTCTCATCTAGTTGACCAAACTAAGCCTTTGAAAAAGTAGCAAGATTTTGTTGAGACGAGATAAGAGATCCAAGTTATAAAAACACCGACTTCCCATTTTCAAGATTTTTTTTTACTTTTTATGGTTTTTATTGATAATTAACTACCTAATACTACAACTTATTTGTTGTAGGGATAATGTTATTGTTTATTACCTCATTGGTAACTTTTAGGTATCATAGAATAAAAAGCCAATTAAGTGTCTATAAAGTAATTTTATCATCCCGATATTTTCCCTTTTCCCATGCTAAGCTTAAAATAAGATCACCAGTTAATTACAAGTTATGACACTAAATTATCAAAAATACTAATTGTGTACTTACTTTTCCTCCGCCAAATCCTATTACCACCCCTTTTTGTATTTTGTATCTCAAGATTTTACTTAAGTCATATACCCGAAGGCTCTTTAAGACTTGTTTCGATACTTATTAATTCCAAAAATAAAGCGTAATGGTTAAGAACGCAATAATTAACTCCTAGCCCTTTTCAAAAGATCAAATGTCATCAAGATTAAAGTCCACATCGAGGCAACCACAATTTGGCTTTTATTAGGCTACTTAAGCAAGGCACCATTCATGTCATATACCTTAAGGCTCTTTAAGACATGAATAGACCAATCTTATTTGCACCATATACCCTTAGGCTCTTTAAGACACAAAGTAAGACAAAAATTAAGCAACATTATTAAACCTCAGTCCTTTAGAAGGCTACAACATCGGCCACGCCTCCGACAAGATGTAGCAAATATATTTCGACTTCGGTAACTTCCTCGACCTTTTAGAAGGCTGTAACATCGGTTGTGAGCCGACAGGATGCAGCAATCTTTTATCAGTCTCGGATTATTATTGAATTCTAGGTATCCCATATACCCTAGGTCTCTTTAAGGAATAAGGAAAATATTTCTTTTTATGATATATATAATATGCCAAATTAAGTATTCCTGATGTGTACTCATCCTAATCACAAAGGAACTAAAGAAAACTTCTATTAGCTAATTATTAACCAAAAAACCATTCAACTCTATTTATTAAACACTTATATATAGAGGTGAAACAAGCTAATGGGAGAAAAAGCCACAATTAACACTTATGAGCTTGAAAGAAAACCAACTATTCTACGTTTAATGTCATGACTTATAAATAACACTATCATTTCTCGATCTTTGCAAAAGAAATTCGCAAATACTTAGCCTATATAAAATCCAACTTGGCATATTTAAAATCTACTTGAGATTAGCACAAGTCTTCATTTACTAACGATTCAAGTCTAGCATGTTTAAAGTCTACATGAGACTAGCACAAACTATCATCATTAATTGTTAAGGGAGAAAGCTAGAACTCTACACGTTTGCTATTTTTGTGGGAAAACGGGTACGTGAGAACAAAACAATAAGCAAGCAACATCAAATCGATAGATTCCCTCCCCAAACTAAAACGAAACATTGCCCTCAATGTTTAAAGGCGGGTCTCTACGTAAATCTAAGCCGTTTATGAAGTATGCAAAGATAAACGTGAATCGATAAGATGAAAGGATATTGGATTTCCCCAAACTAATTTCACACAAAGGATGAGAAGCTCGAGTGAAACGGGACACAATCACCGGACACGAGAGGCTTCAGAAATTGTTGGGTTAATCCTACAAAAATCACAACAAGCAACAAGCAACAAACAACGAGAAATCGGAAAAGGATAGCCTCTTCACACATCACAACACATTAGATAGAAAATAGAAAGAAAATAGAAAGGATAAGCATGGGGTGAACTCCCACGAAGCGGCTTGTTTTTGGTCACCGAGTCGCAAGCTCGACTCGATCCCTGAATTTAGTTGTCCTTAGGGAGAGTGTGGAGATCCGGGACTACCTTGGGATAATTCAACAGTTCCGTAAGGAAAAACTTGAGCGATAGTAAAAGGTCCCGACCAACGAGTTTTAAGCTTTCCGGAGAATATCTTTAACCGGGAGTTGAAGAGTAAAACTTGATCACCAACATTAAAGATTCGATTCTTGATCTTTGAGTCGTGAAGTTTCTTCGTCTTCTCCTTGTAGATTAATGAATTCTCATAAGCTTGATCTCGAAGCTCGTTAAGTTCATTTAGTTGCAGCTTCCGATGATCACCCGTGGTTTTGAAATCGAAATTTACATGCTTAAGAGCCCAATA
>BQNB010073699.1:12462-32027 GCA_026074375.1 Tanacetum coccineum
TCGTTAGTTAGGGTATGAATATTGGGGTTTTTGTTATTATATTTTGTATTTGATTTGAATATATATAAGCATTACAAAACCGACATACATCATTGTGGTTTTGAGATTGGGCTTTTTTGGCCCATAGTTTTGGTCCGGTTTTCACTTAGTGTCGATGTACCGGCCCTTTTGTTTTTCTTTTTCCTTTTTCGCTACTACTTTTAGTTCCACATTGTTGTCGATTCATCAGGTTTTTTCATGTGTGGGCACAACATCTTGTTTTGTATGAATTTGATACATGTTTGTTACTACGAACTTTTTGTGTGTTGTTGTGCCGTATTTTAGATAGACACAAAATGAGATGAAAACAAGATGAGGAAGAGGTGTGTACGACCACCGTAATGGAATCACCACCAGGTTCGGTTGATTTTTTTGGTTGAAACCGTGTGTTAATTGAGAGGTTTCGGTGCCTTTGTGTTTAAATCTCTGAGTTATTGGAATTGGGGATAAGATTAGGGTTTACCCGACCCTCACTTTAATTTTTTTTAACACAATCATAAATGATCTTTACTTATTGCATAATTTTGGTTCTTTGTGCTGGTGTCAAAATGATAACAGTCACTACAATAATATAAGGGTTTTGGGTCGAATATTTTCCCATGACTTTTAGACTTTTTCTAATATATAAATTGCATTTAAAATTATATATAAATATATTAAACAATTTAAAAAAAAAATTAGGGTCGACAATGTCGACCCAAAATTGAACAGAAATGTCGACCCTAAATTCCTTTATTTAAAAAAAAAAGTTTATGTACTTTTTATAAATTCAGATAAATCGTGGCTAAAAGTTTTCTAATTATTTTAATTTTTTAAGGATTTTATTAATAAATTAAAAAAAAACTAAAAGTGTTAAATGTTATTTTATTTTATTTATTTTATCATTTATTAGTTTGATAATTTGATAAATTTACTTCAAAGTTAACTGAATTGAATGTAGTTAAACCATAATAAATAATCAAAATACACGGAATGATTCCTAATCGATTAACGTTTATTATTATAACATCAAATTACATTAGAAATCGATAAACACTCAAACATTAAAGCATATGAATTACATTCCAAATGCTAAATTGATTTATCTTAATGAAAAACTACTCCAAACCAAGTTTTCCCATGTCATTATAGAGCTCGTGAAGTATTGCAGCTGACTCAAGTGTGTGTTTCTCGGGATGCCTTTCCATCTCTAGTGCTCCCTCTAGTATCTTTATCTTTGCCTCTAGTGTCTTTATCTTTTCAGCCAAGAACTTACAATTTGAGCACTCTGCCTTTCCGAGATTCTGTGCAGATCTGGAAGATCCCGGAGAATAACTTGGACGTGTTGAAGGTCCCGAATAAGAACTTTGAGGTGTTGACGATCCAGAAGAAGAACTTACATGGAGCCTGAGGTCATCACTCCACATAAAGTAGCCACATCCTCTATCTTCGGTTCCTGGCTGTTACGTAGTAAGGAAATCATAAGAAAAGTCATTTTGACAAGCAAATTATTTTATATTACATAAATAATTATGTTTTGATAGTTCACCTTTGAACAAGGACATGCGTAGTATTGTTTACCATAACTGTAAGATTTGCGTGATGTTCGCAACACCACATCTCCTCTTTCACACGTGCACTTAAAAGTTTGATCATATCGCTCCATCTGGTGGCAGTTGATCGAGGTGGTGGTGAATGTGGTTGTGAGGATAAGAGTGTGTGTGCTTGGGAGGATAAGATACTATCTGCTTTTATGGTAAAGAAGAGTGCTTGGCGGGAGTATTTGGCGGGAGTATTTGGCGGGAGTATTTGGCGGGAGTTTTTGGCGGGAGTTTTTGGCGGTGTAACCCTAACTCATACGTTGAACCCTAACTCATACGTTGAACCTCTAATATTGAACCCTAACTCATACGTTGAACCTCTAATGTCTAACCCTAACTCATACGTTGAACCTCTAATGTGTAACCCTAACTCATACGTTGAACCTCTAATGTGTAACCCTAACTCATACGTTGAACCTCTAATATTGAACCCTAACTCATACGTTGAACCTCTAATGTCTAACCCTAACTCATACGTTGAACCTCTAATGTGTAACCCTAACTCATACGTTGAACCTCTAATGTCTAACCCTAACTCATACGTTGAACCTCTAATGTGTAACCCTAACTCATACGTTGAACCTCTAATATTGAACCCTAACTCATACGTTGAACCTCTAATGTGTAACCCTAACTCATACGTTGAACCTTTCATGTGTCACGATACTATATCGACTCGTCCGTTTAACATTTCATGTGTCACGATACTATTTTAAATGATTTTTAATTTATTTAATATTAATTAAATTATTTATTATTCATTTTTAATATTAATTTTAATTATTTATAATATAAAAAAAGATTTTTCATAAAAGGTTTGTAGGTGGAATAAATGTTTTATATTAAAAAGTTTAGGGTCGACATTTTCGACCCAAAATTGCATAGAAATGTCGACCCTAAATTTGCCTCCAAAATTTTCGAGACTTTTCACCAAATTTAAACCACCCCGCCATATCGACTCACCAAATTTTATATTAAAAAGTTTAGGGTCGACATTGTCGACCCAAAATTGCACAGAAATGTCGACCCTAAATTTGCCCCCATATTTTCGAGACTTTTCACCAAATTTTCACTAAAGATTTTTTTATATAAAAACAGTTAGGGTCGACATTGTCGACCCAAAACCTAAAAGGGTTTGTCGACCCTAACTCTTATCCATAATGACCCAAAATAATGACTAAAGATTTTATATAAAAACACTTAGGGTCGACATTGTCGACCCAAAATGTCAAAGCAATGTCGACCCTAAATTTTATCCATATAGATCTGTACACAGCTCCATGACTTAACCCAAAAACACAAAAACACTTTACTCCACCCACAAAAAATAGATCGAAACACAAATATCAAAACACTTATACTCCACCCTCGCGACACACCACCACCACTCACCGCCACCACCACTGCATAACCCACCACCACCTCAGCCACTCACACGAGCACAATTTCCACAGCCACCACCATAATTCTAAACCCCTCTAAATTGTTAGGAATCGTACGAAGTCGAAAAACTGATCACTAGGATACCAACTTCAATAGTATCGTCACGATGGATGTTTGAACCCGTACTCATACATTGAACCTTTAATGTGTAACCCTAACTCACATTTGAACCTCTAATGTGTAACCTAACTTTCCCCCCCCCCCCCCACCCCCCCCCCCCCCCCCCCCTTTTTTTAACCCCCCCCCCCCCCCCCCCCCCCCCCCCCCCCCCCCCCCCCCCCCCCATATTAAACGCTCTAATGTGTAACCCTTGCTCATAACATTGAACCTTAATGTGTAACCCTTACCTTATACGTTGGATCCTTTCAATGGTGTAACCCTAACTCGTACGGTGAAACGAGAAAACAAACAGACTGAAACCGGATGACTCGATACGAATGAAACGAGAAACCTTATCATTATATAAACAATAATAAAAAAAATTTGTTATTATTTAAAGATACATATTATAAAAAAACTTATTAGTATTTATATTTATAAATGTATATAATTTAACATAATTTTTAATAAGATAACACTTTCCCCAGTGACATGTCGCTGGGGAAAATATTTCAATCGATGGGGAAGTTTTTTCGTTTAGCCCTCCATAATTTTTCCATAACGCGCCATTTTCGCAAAATGACAAAATGAAAAGTTTCCCCAATGACATGTCGCTGGGGAAAGTTTTTCTTACTACAAATTAATTTAAGCGTTGACAAAGTCAAAGTTAGTAATCGTTTCCCCAGCGACATGTCGCTGGGGAAAAAACCTTATCATAAACAGGTCTGTTTTTTTCACAAACGACCAAAACCGATTAAAACACAAAAAAAACATCTCTTTGACGATTTTATCATCAAAAAAACCACCACCACACACCACTCATCGCCACCATCACCACCACCACACCTACTCATCGCCACCATCACACCACCACCACCACTCATCGCCACACATGGAATAACCCACCACATACAGACCTCTCCTCTAAAGTTTAATTCTTTTTCTCTTAATCCTCTAAAATGATAATTCTTGGTATTTGTGGAGTAGCGTGACGACAGCGAGGATTTTTCTTGGTATTGCGGTGGCAATTGCGGGTTTTTGGGGAGGCAGCTGGAGGATTTTGCGGGCAGCGGGTTTTTTTTTTTGGCGACGCAGCGGTTTTGGCGCGGCAGCGGGTTTTAATACAGGAGTGCTTTTTTTTATCCTTTAGGTATCCCAGGACATGTCATTGGATTGTAAAAAACTTAATTAATTTTTGTTTATAACCATAATTTTTGTTGGCGGGCAGCGTTTAATAACGTTGGGGATTTGTAAAAAACTTTTTTTTTTATCCTTTATGATTGTTTTAGTTTTTAGAGATTAAATTCGAGAAAATTCCCGTTGATTTGATATCCTATAGAAAACCCCGTCCGAATTTAATTATTAGAATTAATTTCGACTAGTTCCCCAGTTTTAGGACTGCTTTATTAATGTTTTGTCTCATGTATGAGATGATGCGTATAATTGTGTTTCTATTTGAGATGATTTCGACAGTGTTTCTCCTTTACTCCTACGAACTGTCTTTAATACACATATTATGGGGAGTTGAGGGGGAATGCTGCCAAAATTTTCTCAAATAGTATATCGGTTATAAGCATTTCAATACTATGAGACGAAGTCATTAAAAAGAGTGGGTATAGGATTGCTTCCATAGGTGCACTAGGTGAACAACAAACTCTAGATTGCCTTACATAGTTGCTCTTCCATGTAATACTAATGTATAGATAAACCGCAGGTATGGTTTTCGCTGAAGAGTTGGTTAAGAAAAAAAACGCATGGTTCCCGAGAATTTTAAGACCGGTGTTAAAATTCATCGGCCATTGTCACGCCGTTAGTGAATAGTGCGGGGTGAAACTTAGACGTCAATGGCAAAAGATGTCGAAATATATTATTCAACCCATCGAATGGAATGGAGATCATATTACGATAACGGGTGGGGAACCTCTTTAATACCGTATCTGGGACAAGCACCGGTGAATCGGCTTTACTTACGGCCACGCTCAAGTTAACACTTCGCCACCGCCTCTCATGAGTGACATGACAGCGTTTACTCGATGATATTAGCTAAATTCCTCCGAATAACTGACACAATGTCCAACACCAGAGAGATATGGTGAGACAGTAACGAACCGACTCAAGCTACACATAACGCGTTTGAAGAAGTTCTATTCTAGTGCCAACGAGGCGTTGTACCGTTGTGCCATGTGAACTCGATTAGACTTTTGGCAAAGTTTCCTATTTTAGGGTTAAAGTAAATTGACGGATTCTATATTCAATGAAATGTTAGAGTGGTTACAATATGCATTACCCGAAAGTAAAGGATACAAGTTCCCACCGTCATACTATGCCATAAAGAAGACATTTAAAATGATCGGGTTAGGGTACGAGTCGATACATGCTTGTGAACACGATTGTTGCTTATTTCGGGGAGAAGTTAACAAAGATTTGCAATTCTGTCCGGTGTGTAAGACGAGTAGATGGAAAGACAGTGACACACCGGGGAAGGAAAGTAAAAAATTACTAGGAGGTGTTGCGTTAATTTCCGACTCATACCTACATTAAACGTTTGTACAAGTTCTAGACACACATGAAAAGACATGATTTTGGCAATGATACAGGAAAGTGTACGGAGCCGTAGATGCAACACCCCGGTTTGATGGTGGAGCTTGGAAGAAGTTTGACATGAAGTATCCAGATTTTGCAAAAGAACCAAGAAATGTTCGACTAGGGTTGTGTGCTGATGGTTTCAATCCGTTCGGCAACCTTAGTCAGACGTACAGCATGTGGCCGGTGATATTGACAACATACAATCTGCCTCCGTGGTTATGTATGAAAGAAAGTAATTTTATGCTGACGTTGTTAATTCCTAGCCCTAAATCCCCGGGCAAGGACATTGATGTTTACTTGAGGCCTTTGATTGAGGACCTGCAGGTTTTAGGTACAGAAAGGTGTTGAGATCATACATGTTTCGGACCAAAATTTCAATATGAGAGCGATGGTTTTATGGACCATAAATGATTTTCCTGCTCGAAGTAGTTTGTCTGGGTGGAGTGGGCAAGGTTACAAGGCATGCCCTACATGTAATGAAGAAACTCCATCTATTGGCGTGAAAAACAAAATAGCTTATGTTGGCCACAGAAGATTCTTAAGGAAGCCCCATAAATGGGAGGAGTTCACGTGATTTTCATGGCGATACTTGATCACAGAGTTCCTCCTAAAGGAATATCTAGGGATGTAATCCTGGCTCAGCATGCAAGATTGCTAACGCGTGTGCGGGTAAACAATCTGAAACATGGGGATTAGATAAAGGCGCCAATGGTTGAAGTCGAGCTTACTGGACCTAAAACGGTTTATTTTTTCGAGCTTGGTATTGGTCTTTTATTTCACTAAGGACACAATTTAGACATCTGCATATCAAAAAAATGTGTGGCGACATCTTCGAACAATTTGTAATGAATGACAATCCAAAGGACACCGCCAAGGCAAGACAGACTTGCAAAGTGGGCAGCGAAGACTTTGTGCTAACCACAACAAAAGGGAAGATCGTGAAGCCCCAGGCCTGCGTATTGTCTTTCAACCAAAGAAACCTAGAAAAAGTTTTGTCCAGTACATCAAAGGAGTTAAACTACCAGATGGGTTCGGATCATGCTTCAAGCACAAAGTGACCGATAATGATACAAATATAACGGGCTTGAAGTCTCATGACTGTCATATAATGATGTAACGTTTACTTCCTTATGGACTTCAAAATTACTTGCCCGATAATATTGCAAAACCAATAATCGAGCTATCTTCCTTGTTTAAGCAACTCTGCTCTGCAACTTTGATGGAGGATGACATGTTGAAAGCTTCGGTCATGTGTTGAAATTCATGCGAGCTTGAGCGCTTAATTCCTACTGCTTTCTTTGACATTATGATTCACTTGCCCATCCATTTGCTATGAGCTCTTGAAGGCGGGCGTATTCACCCCGGTGATGTTCCATTTGAAAGATTCATGAAGAAGTAACAAGGTTTATGTAAGAAATAAAGCTAAGCCGGAAGGTTCGATCGCGGAAGGTTATGTTGCAGAAGAAGCATTGACTTTAAGTTCTCATTATTTTCGGGTTTGTTACCACGAAATTTAATCATCTCGGAACGTATGTGGACCTCTCCCCACAAACGTGTCAGTTTCAGGCATTCGGACGGTATGCAATTCGATTGGTTACAGTCGTTTCTCCTTTTGATTGCCCAAAGAGTTCATAAAGCGAGCGTATGTACTTCACAACAGTCCTGAGATCGACACGTACCGGGCCCAGTTCCAGAGGTACGCGTTTTTTAATTTTGTAATTTTTTTTTTCTTAACTTATCATTTCGACGACTTATTCTAATACCATGAACGTTTTTCAGTTTATTTCCAGAAAAAAACATGCTAGAAGAATTCACCAGCTGGTTTAGGACGCTGGTAAACTTAGACTTATTTTGTGTACTTAAGTGTAAAAATAACAATTATCATATTTTTTGTCTTATCTAATCTATCTTTTCATAGATCTGTGAAACGTCAAGCAAACAATTCCAAGGACCCAGGGTTAGCACAAACCAACGGATATTCCTTGGCTACTGGACCCTCAAGGACTCCATGTCAGTAAACGCTTGCGTAGTGATGGTGTGAGGTATGTCGAGCTGAGCGCGTATGAACGTCGCAAACTCAACCAGCGGATTTGTGCCGCCTGGCCTGACGGCAAATGTCTTATGGTCCAGCTTCGCATGAAATCCTCGAGTTAAATATTTGTCGTTCAAAGATGCGTTGTTCAGAGTTAAGTGGTACGGACATCGCAACAATGGTAGAGTCAAGAAAACTTACTTTAGAAACAGAATGACAACAATCATCGGCTCTGTGAGTGGTGGTAAAAATTGATCAATACATTCTCGCAAACACAAGTCATAAAACAAGTCTTCTACTTGAAGATCGGCAAACCCAACGTGGAGGTCGTCGGACATGTAAATCATAAAAGTGTTTCAACATGCCCCCAACTATCCACACAACCGAACACACCATCCAAAGGGGTGTCATCGTAGTAGAGAACGCACCTGATATTATAATTTGGATAACTCATCTGATCTCCCACCTTATATAGTGGGAATGACTTGGTAATGTCACATCTATACAGATTTGCATATAGATGGTGAATTCAACGGAGGTTGACTGCAACGCCAGATATCATTGTTGTTCTGGAGAAGACGATGATATTAGCCGATGATGAAGACCCCTTATCATGATTTTAGCAGATTCTATGTTGAAGACCTCTCATGTGATGATGGTGTTGAGAAAGTTTATTCTAGTGAAGTGAATGAATGAATGAATGAATGAAATTGTTGTGGATTGTTTAAATGTGTAAATTTATTTGGATATTTGGATTTGTGCATGCTTGTACTTTATTTGTTCATGAATTTCTACATGTTATGCTAATTGTACTTGTACAGATGGCTGATGTTGCACGAGCACATGGCGGGGACGGTGGTGGTGAGGATCCTTCACGTCCACCTCCTACATCATTCGGTTGCGCGGGTTGCTTCATCAACCGAGGTAAGAATTTCTGGATTATTGTAATACAAGCATACAATTTGATATATATTGAACTTGCTTGCCTTGAACTTTTATGACTTTATCACTCACTTGATTTTGCAGGAAAAGGAAAGCGAAAGCCCAATTTGGGCGGCGTGAAAGCCGGCAGGAAGACCCGGGAAAGGACCCGGAACCAAGTATTAAAGGATGCGGTGGCCGCTAATAAAGGCCGGCCCATCGAGATTTATTTTTATTTATTTTATTTTTTTTTTGTTCTTAATTCTTAATTTTTTTTTTTTTTTTGAAATTTTTTTTTTTTTTAATTTATTTTCCTCTCATTTTCTTTTTCTTTTTATTATTTTTTTTTTTTTTTTGGAATTTTTATTGATTTTTCATATTATTTTTTCATTTTATATATATTTTTTTTCTTATTTTCTTTTTTTTTATATTTTTTTTTTATTTTTCTTTTTTTTTTTTTTTTTTATTTTGTCTTTATTTAATTTATAAAAAATCTTTTTTTTTTATTTTTTTTTTTTTTTTTTTTATTTTTTATTTTATTTTTCTTTTTTGGGTTCGAAGACCGTGCTGATAACACGTTGTCCTACCGGCCCCTACTCGGGACTCAGTGGGGAAAACTACGCTCGGGTGATGATTAGGAGTTTATACCTTTGTATTACCTTCATGGCAGAAGGTCGCCCGCGGGGGACAAGGCGAGGCTGATGGCAACTCTTGGGGCAGTATCCTTTTATGTTATTTAAATATCGTGTTCATTTATATTTATTGTGTATATTTATCTAAATTCGTTTATTTTTTATATCACATAAATAAATAAAAAATATAAATAAATATATAAATTATATTTCTAACTCTGTTTTCAATGTGTTGTATATGATTGCAGTCTACGTATAAACTCGAGCCGATATGAGATCCGAGCGCTGGGGAGAATGAAGGACACATTCAGGCTCTGTTTGGATAATCATATAACACCAAAAAGGCAACTTGAAGGGGAGCATTGGATCAGAGACCCGAGACTGAAGCTTATGATTTGGTCGGATCAGGCGGGGCAAACCGATGAGTACACGGAATGATGAGTGGGGAGAAAATTACATCAACTTCTGGAATGACCCTGCCAACGGCAGCGAGCCAAAATCAATTAGGTGGATCGGTCCAAGAGAACAGTGGATTCACGCCATGGATCTCGGTCGATCCTCTCACTAGACATCTGTGGTAATTACTTATTATTATTATTGATTTTACATATTTATAGTTCTGATTATACATTTTGGTGTGTTAAGATTTGTCGTTTTTAATTAGATTGATCTTATATGCGTGTGTATGTATAGAAAATGACGTCAGCAACCCAAGAGGAACCTTCAGAGATCGACACGTTCTATCGTCTGCACACCGTTTACGGGTGCTATCCAAGATCTGAGGCTTCTCCGGATGATGTAAGTATTCTTTCAAACCATAATTTAATTGAATCATCGATTAATAAAGTAGCAACCCGACTAAAATATTTACTTATCTTGTGTTATTGTCACTACATAGGATAGGATGAGGGAGCTCGAGGCGACGGGTGAGCACACCACTGCAGAAATCAACGCGATGGTCCAAGGCGGAAAGCTTCCCGGCCATATTCCTGGCGTGGGTCCGGTAATGCCAGAATACGTCCGCTCTAGGCTGAGCTATATCGCACCCTTTGACAGAAGCGGGGATGTCGATTTCATGATGAGCTTGATGAGGAGCGACAACAGGTTCGCGGATGCTTTTGCTCGGTATTGATTCAGGTTGGTGCCTGTCGGGAGTCACGCGCGTGATAGTGAGGTGGGAGAGGATGGTTGATGAGACGGGAGGGTGAGGATGTTGGCGATGACACGAGTTAGTGAGGTATATGTTCATTAGTATGGTAACATTATTTCTTTATGTTATCTTGTGGATATCTGACTTGTTTCCCTCGTATGCTAATTTAACGCTTGTTTCCTAAACTATTCATGTGCACATATTCGTTTTTAGACGATTTCCCCTATATTAGATTTTGCGTTTGGTACAACTTGTGGTGTATTTGTATTGCGGAGATGCGTTTACCTTGTATTTGTGTTTTGGTACAAGTGTGGTGAGTGTTATACAGGTTTTGCGTAGATTTTTTCTGGGAAACTACTCTCTACCGTCTTCTGCTGCTGTGCCTGGCCCAATGCCTCTCTCTCGCCAAAAAAAAATTGACTCGTTCCGACCCCGTCTCCAACCACAGAAGGACATGGCGCTGGGGAAAATCCCGCTAAAGGACCCTAAACTATCGAGGTGAAAAGCGATGAAAAGTCAAGTACTCAAAGGGAATTTTCCCCGGCGACATGTCGCCTGGGAAAATGTGCATTATACTTAAGATTTTATTATTAACTTAAACTATTTGATTTTAATCAGAAGTTCCCCAGCGACATGTCGTCTGGGAATCTACTGCCCAAGTGGCACAATTCTTGACCAAAAAATACGTGGGCCCATTTTCGCTGGGGATTGTCGCTGGGGAACGTTTTGCCATCGAGCTTACCCCATCAACTTTTCCCCAGCGACATTTCGCTAGGGATAGATTTCCCCAGCGACATTTCGCTAGGGATAGATTTCCCCAGCGACATGTCGCTGGCGAAAGGGTCGGAATGTTGCTGGGGAAAGCATCGAATGTTGTAGTGATTAGACGGGAAGTCGTGCACATCAGAAAAGTAGACATCGAGCCCTCGTTTAATGTCTGACTCATCCTCTATATCAAGTGCAAGGTGACCATCACGATACATAGAGCGGGCTTTTTAAAAAATGGCATCAATTTTCCTATCACACCTGGTGAAATAATTTTCTACTGATCTCCATTCTCGAGATGAACGGAGCTCGTCCCACTCCCTTCTAGCTATATTTTGATGTACACTTATAGAAGACGTCCATCCCATAAGTGTTTTCAGAGATGCATGCATGGTAAATATGTTATGCTTCTATTTCTATAAGAAAATGGTATATATGTATTTAAATATTAAGATCAGCAGATGTTGCTCAATTGCAAAGCCACAAACTGATTTTTATGGTAAACATGCATGTTACTAGCTTCTTATGTCTCGCATATGAATAATGATATAACGATATAATGCACAATTGCAAAGCCACAAACTGATTTTTATGGTAAACATCCAAGTGATGCATGAACCATTCCCCTACCATTCATCTTTTATCATCATTTAGGGAAGGTACGGTCCTTCAACCCATTTTCTTGAACGGATTTGAGTTATTGCCAAAATTTAAAGTTTGGTCTAACTGGGGCGCAACTAATTAAGAAACAGATTTTGTTTTGATCAATCCCGTCACTAGTCTTTTCTCATTGATATCAATCATCTATATATACATGTGATTGCCTGTCTACAGTGTAACAAACTTTGGCTAATATATGGACATAATATACATGCCATATTGACAATAATAAAGGCTTAACTTATTCCTAATATAGCTAACAATTATTTTATAGTTAATAGAAAACACCACAGTTACCAATGGCAAACATTTAACTACGTCTTCAAACCAACTAAATCTATGAATGTGATTCATCACTACAAGTTTAAGACCTACCAAGCGGTCAACAGTTGAAGAAACACTTTTTTCGACCAGAATCCCTCGGCTCAAGATTGTTCAGGACCCGACTTAAGCGATCCGAGGTCATAACTCCTGAAACATGTGCCCATGTGCAGCTTTTATATTCGTTGTTTTTATTCCATCCTCCACATCTGGCCGCGGATCCGATGAACTTTCGAGTGGGTTATGTACTTATGTTACCCATGTTATTTCTCTTGTTTCGACTTGAGCATAGGTTTTTTCAATTCACCCTCATTCCCTAGTACATTATTCTTAACTCACGGATATGCTGCTGGAAGTCACTACTTATATGAGATTCGATAATTAACATATTTATATTTAGTCGATATCTTTTATTTTTTGAATTTTTCATAACTTTAATTCTCGAATCAAAGGACGTATGTTTCTTAAGAGCACATATATTATACGTCCTTTTATCCTTGTTTTTGGTCAAATGCATCTTCTTACAAGTCAAGTGGGTGACAATGATGTTACACACCGGATAACGAAATGAACATTTGCTTAGTAGATTTAGACATACAGTTGTAAACCAAGGAGTTTTTGTGGCTATGTCAAAAGCATACTTACTTTATGTTCTACTATAGCTGAAAACAAAAAGTGATCAAAACGGGTCAAAAGTTGTCTGTATGCTTGATGTTAAATTTTGCATATTGGGTTCGGTAAACGAGAACATCAATCATACTAGAGATTGACTAGTTTAAAATTTTAGTTAAACTCCGCAGGTTTTCCATAAAATTTTCTGTTCAGGTAAGATATTGCCCGCGCTTTAAAAACATTATGACATAACGGCAAAGCCATAAAATTGTTGTCGAGGGGGAAAACTTTGAAGTTCTATAACAACTGCATGAGTAGATTTTATGGCCATAGTTCATAAATTTTTATAGTTACGGTAAATAACAAATTTTGAAACTTTGATAGGTTTCTCCAACCGAGAAAAGTTGGTTACCGTAAATCAAAAAATTTCGGACACTTTGATAGCTTTCTCCATGCAACAAACAGTTGGTTATCTTTTGTATCCAATTAGCCTTTTCTACAAATGCATTTGGTGAACTACAACATTATAATACTTTGAGTGCACTAAGATAATCAACCAGGTCAGTTTCAAAGCCACTTCCTTTGTCTAAACTATCTTGTTTCTTCCATGGGAAATCTTGCATCCATAGACCCTGGCTTTTGTTATTCCAGTCGACATATATCAAGTTCGCTGAATGGACAATAAATCTGACCCCTTATTACCTTTATTTACTTTGGTAAAAATGAAGATAAACCTGGAAATAAGATATAAAATACTTTGCAGCTCATTGGCTACCACAAGGGTGCGTTTGGCTGTCACCACCACCACAAGGGTGCGTATGGTAGTCACCACCACCACAAGGGTGTGTTTGTTTATATGGTTAACACACAAGGGTGCGTTTGGCAGTCACCACCAACCACCACCTATGGGTGAGTTTGGTTTAACCAAAACCACATAGGGTGCGTTGGGTTTTTCTCCCCACAAAGGGTACATGTTGGGTATTTCCTTTGTCGCATCTTCACCCAAAAACAATTCCTTGCTTTAAGTGAGGATATCAATTGGATTAAATTCCTCCTCACTCGACCACATCCACCTCTTAGAGTTCAAAAAGATTACCCTTCCACAACCGCCTCTGCTCCAAACTCTCCATCAACAACCAACTAACTTCGCAATATGCCTACAAATAATCGTCAAACCCTTTTGTGTCGCATGTAAGTCAAAAATCCTTCTATGGCTATTTAGGATTTTCATTTATGATGTATTAAAATGCTTCTAAAGAATATTCGTTTTTCTATTTATGTATGCTTGTGTGTTGTTCACACACATTGTCGTAAATGAATGAAGCATATTTTGTTTTGATGTTTGCTTGCACTTGTAATATTTTTCCTTCCTTCTTGCTACATGTTAGAATTTTTTGTATTATTCTAACTTGTTTTTGTAGCCAAGAACAGAGCAAGATTCCTAGTGCCCTCGAACGAGGAACACATACAAGGGGGACAATTATTTCGTCGATCTAACTACAATTCTTGACGATGTTCTTTTTTTGATACACAAAAAGGGGAGAAAATGACAGAAACCTCCCTAAATACTTGTTTAGATTTTTTTACATTTAAGATTTAAATTTTGTTAATTATCCGAAAAAGGGAGATTGTTGATAAAATATAATTCCCAAAAACATTATTAATATTTGTTTCACATCATTACGTTTTGATAATCACAAAATAAAAAAAACTTCAATGTTAATTAAACTAAACAAGTAATTAGTATAAATTTTCATTTCGATAATTATATCACTTCAAGTATAAATAAATAAAAGTTTAATGCATTTTAGATCAAAGAAAAATTTATTCAACCTCAAACTTTTATAAAATGTTGTAACATTTTTTATAAACATTACAAAAAAGTTCTACACTTAAAAGAAATGTTTTTATTCAAAATAGACATTTTCAATTCCAATTTTCGAACCTAAAACAGGCTTAGAAAAGTTTTAGAAAATCCCCCTACACAAAGACCAAACTGGGTGAGCCTAGCCTAGTGCCCCTTAAATACACCGGCGCCCCCCTAATTTTAAAGGGACCAACCACCTATTTAGGGAGACCGCCCCTATGTAAACCTCCCCGTTTTCCTATAAATACTGGACTTTTTCCCTAACTATTTCTCACCTTTGCACTCATTCTTTGTCTGCTAAAATAGCCACAATATCCTCTCTATTAATCCTTTGATCATTTTATCATTAAAGCTTTTTCAATGATCCAAATTCCTCAAGTGCAAGAGAAGAATACTTCCATCCTCAAGTGAAGAAGTATTACACCTTTGTGTGTTGTTGCAATATTATTGCATTCATATCATAACTTGTAAATCATTTGTATATCTTGTATTTGTGTGTAGTAACTAGATCTTGGCGATCTTTGTAAGTATAGTTAGATCGTGGTGATCTTACCAAGTAGTGTTAGATAGTTATGATATAAGTAGTGTGGTAAAGTAAAGTCGTTAAGTTGTGAAGAAGTCATGAAGTTGTGAAGAATTCATGAAGTTGTGAAGTCGTGAACAAGTAGTAAAGTCGTGTTGTGAAAGATTGGTTCTAGCTAAGATTAGAACTCGACATTTAGCTTTGTGTCGTAAATCAGTGTAAGCAACGTTGTCTATGGTTTTCTCCGCCATAAGAGAGTTTGTTGACATAGTGAAGAAAACTCTCGAGTTAGGTGCTCGAGGAGTAGAGTAGGGCGAAGAGGTGCTTCGTTACCGCCACTATAAATCTTCGCGTTGTGGTTTGATTGTTCTTACTCTTATCTCTTGTCTTACATTATTTCCTCATACTATCATATTAATTGTCTAGATAAGTATATTGTTCATATTGTGCAAGTGTTGAATTCACATAAATTCGAATCTAGAATTTTTACAAACACTTTAAAACCTTAAATTAAAAAGCGGTAAACTATTCAACCCTATATCGCATGCCTCCCCTTATGAGTTTTATCTACATGCTAGTTTTAAGTTTCTAATTGCTCAAAGTTCTTTTATCTTAAGGCACGTGATTGGTGGGTTTTTGATGTTTATGGTGAGTTGGAATTAGAAGTGTGATAGATGGTTGTCGAAATGTCGCAAAACGGTTGCATACTTTAGTGTCCCCTTATTTTGATTGAATGTAAAAAAGGGGAAAGTGAAGGGATTTGCTCGAAAGGAAGATGTGGAAACTTACCGATCATTGGTTGGAATTGCATGGATTAAGGGGAAGTATGTTTCATTCATATATTAACTTCAGGGGAAGTTTGTGCTTATTTAGTTTTGTCATTATTAACAAGGGGAAGATTGTTAGGTGAAATTATTTTCGCAGTGTTGATAAGAGACAGAAGAACAATGAAGTGGAAAGGAAACAAGAGGGGGATTAAATGATAATTCCAAGAATTCTTTTTTCGACAACGACTGGTGGAGGATTTCTCAATATGATCTAAAGATTCCAAATAGTATGATCTCTTGAATATAAAGATAAAGTTTTATTAAAGAATTAAAAGAGTTTGTTGGTTTATTGCCTGTATTTCATATGTTTTCCCTTGTACAATCTATGTGTACTCTACTGATATGTAAAGTGAATCCCTACGATATTAGTTTTGATGTGTGCAAAAAAAGTGTGTTTGCACCATAAGGCTTGTTAAAAGTATGTGCACCTCACATAAGTGTTTGGGATTCTCTCTTTCACTCGGGTGTATAATGAATTATAACATATGGGGGAAATGGAAAATCACACTTATTACATGTCATAGCACATAAATTACCATAGGCTTGGTAAAGGATCAAACCTCCACTGCTAGGTGCAAGTATTATTCATTACTATCTAAGAGGTCTTTTAAAAGGTTGTGGGGTGTAGGTGTAAGATAACATATAATGGAAACGGAAACGGATGGGATACATTTGGGTGGTGACTTTGGGTGAATTTGGAGTGGAAGGATTAGCTAATTACTTTTACGAATACACGCTGGTTTGGTTGCTAAGCCAAGACTCGGACGAAGATATACAAACTCTATACAACTCTACATCAGTCTCTTTCTTTTTCTTTTCTCTTTTTTTGAATAATATAATACAACATGGGGGTTTATAACACGTACCCCACACTTGAGCTTTTACATGCTCGATATTTACAATCTAACTAATGACCCAAATTGAGGTGGATCAAAATAACATGGATATTATTTGACAAACATATGGGGGTATTGACTTAACTTTTCTTCCCCATTCTTCTGCGAAAAAAATACTACCATGAATCCCAATCGTCCCAAAACTGTATTTACAAGGATAAGGACTTAGCAACCGTGTACTCAATAATTAACTTGGGTTAAAACATAATATTGTACTAAAAGCGAGTACATATAAGGTAGGCTAAGGCTTTTTTGGGTGTAACGGTTGGTTTAAGGGTAACAATGCTCTTTATTAATAGTCTGGCTTAACCAAAAAATTACGAGAACCGTGAAAAAGGATAGGCTCGGAAGGTTGTGCTAGGGTATCCTGCACTAAAGGCGAGTGCATGGCAAGGGTGTGGGATAGTTATATGATCGGTGTGACCATTATAACAGTTACAAGTTTAAAACATGGGTTAATCCTAATGCCTCTTATCAAGCAAATCCTAATACTTACTATGCGGTCTTGGAATGCATCACAATAACAAGTTCTAGAATTTAATATGCTACCGGTATACTCATATGATTTTACTAACACCAGACATTCCAGAAAAGGCGACAAGGCAATGCATACATGGCCGTAACAACGAAATAGACATGCACGTCTGTAGCTCAACCTTAACTCAAACCGAGTAAAGATAAAATCATCTTGGGTTACCAACCATGGGTACTCGAATTCCTAAAGATCTAAAGGAGAACCTTACATTTTGGGGTGGAATTTGAAGGGTTATTGTGCTAGTCATATAAATTTCTATTCATGAGACGCTATTAATACTTGGTTTTTGTCGGTATGTGTCATAAAAAAATTTAAATTTGGGTAAAAATTGCCTCTTATGTTATGTTTCGATATATTACCCATCATTTTAAGGACAAAGCAAATAGAAAATGAAAGAATAGTTTTTAAGGCTTATTTTTTCCCTACACTTAAGTTGAACATTATCCCCAATGTTCTCTAAAAGTACCCGTTGAAACGAATAAAGGGAATATAAAACAAGGAAAAGAAACTAGTACTCCCCTGGTTTACTCAATAATGGAGAAGAAACATGCAATAATTGGTTAAATCGTCCTTTGAAAATCATGCAATGAAACTTTCTCAGAATTTTAAGCTTCTTCTTCATCCAAATATAACCTGTAATCAAAGACAAAGACAACTACACCAAGAATAAAATGTGCGATAAACTAATATACAATATGAATTAAGGGTTTGACTCGATAGATAGGATGAAAGAATTGTTAAACTCATTAGGTTTTGTAGGTTAATAGCAGAATAATACATATATTAAATGTCGTGAAAGTTTTATTTTCAAAAATAATTAAAAACTTTTAAGTTTTCTGAACCTGGTCATTTGATGTTGTCGGGGTTGTAGTGATCCCGTCACAGGTGTCGTGGTGACGGCGTCGCGTGTTAATCGTGACGCCATCTCCACGTTCTGTGAAAATGAAATTTTTGTTTTTGATGAAAAATTTCCTGCACTTGATTCCATAAGTTAATTCCTGTACAAATAGCTGCATAAAACCTAAGATATCACAATTCAATCATATGACGCGAATTAATCTAAACATTCTATTAAACATGCTTGAACTTGGCTCAAAAGCCGGATGAATTCCCCTACACTTATTGTTTGCAAAATACCTTTGATTAAAATTAAGACGAGGTTAAAGACAATACAAAGCATGATTACAAGATAGTTCAAACATAATAAAATAAACTATAAAGAATTAAAACACACATGACACTCCTAATTGCGGGAAAAGTAAATTGGGTTGCCTCCCAAGAAGCGCTTTTCTTTATTAACGAGTCTTGTAGCTAGACTCGAAGTCACACGTCCTTACGTGACTTCTCCTTCATCATCCATTCAAATGCGGGTGATAGTAACGGTACATACCATCGTGATGAGAAGGATCCATACGTTGAGAAATTTATTGTTGAAGAATAGGCTCGAAACGGTGTGCTTCTAGAATTCTACCTCTCTCTACTTCATTTGGCCTATCGAATAAACTAAGTTCTTTTCCTAAAGGAGAAACTTCCTTAGATTCTAATTCCCAATCATCATCAAACATCTCCTAATTTGAAATATCAACACCTAGGGATGCATTTTTTCCTAATAAACTCGGTTTAAATCCATAATGTTTCTTAGGATCATCGATGCATGGGCGATAATAGCAATACATATCCTTAGGGTGGGAAGATGCCACGTGAGGTGAAGGTGGTGTATTAATGGTTAAGTTATCTACTTCCTTCATCCTAAAACAATCAGGACTATGTGGTTTGATAGGTGGTTCGGGGCCTTTTTCTTCTCCTAGACTTACATCTAAGGATAGAAAATTTGGTAAGGGATTTGGTTGAGGCTCCGGCTCATCAAAACTAGAAACTTCCCTATTACTAAGAGGAATGTCATAATTATAAGTATTCAAGCCTAAATCTTTTAGTTGTGTTTCGTCTACAGTTTCTACCTCCATTGGGATTCCTATAGTCTCTTCTGCTTCTTCTGGGTAAGTCACGGGCGGTGTGTATTCCTCAAGGGAGGACTTGTGGGGTACTTTGTGGGTTCGAATTTTCCACCTTATCCCAT
>BQNB010073700.1:0-32027 GCA_026074375.1 Tanacetum coccineum
AATTATTTTCTTGATAGAACACTCTCAAATGAGTGTTATTGATGTACAAAAAAAGCGTTGGATGGTGCTTTTTATTTTTGCTACAAGATCCATGTAAGACAAGTGACAAAAAGTCTTGATTTTCAAAAGTTATGGCATATCTTGTATGTTTTGTGTAAAAGAGCCCTTTTGATCCATGAACCCACTGAGATTTATAGATGATATTAATGTTAAAACTTGTATAATATGATTGTAGAAGTTGATTGGGTCATTTTTGCATGTCGGGTTATTGGTTTGACTTGATTAAGTCAAAGCTATTTTTCAAACAACCCCTATTTTATTTTTGGGTCACATTGATTTGAGCATAAGGTAATGATAAATAAACATTTTGACATGATTCAAGAGCCTAGATTCAAGTGCTTTGAATCTAGTTTCTATAAATATACGCCTTTTAAAAATATGAGGTCGTTTGGTTAGTCAAAGTTGCAAAATGGTGTAAAGTGTCAAAACTGCCCGAAAATCTCTTTTCAACCCGTGTACTAAATTGATCATAAATCATAATACACGATGAATCTATCATTGAAACTGATATGGGAGACACTTGCATGGGTTATTTAGAATCTCCCATATGCCTAACTCATATAACCTTGATTTAGACCCTCTGATCATTAAAATACTTTGGTATGTCCATATTTGGCCGTTTTTGGAGTCGGGTATAGATGGTCGAGTATAAGTCCTTAATAAATTTTGGGAAAATTCATGGACACACCTAAAACATGGAATTTTGACCTGGAGAAGTAGATTAACTAAAAGCTTTGGGTCAAATTGTTGTAATTGCATTTTATGATAAAAGTGACTTTGGAAACAAATGTGAATACAAGGCATAACAAATGAACAAAAATATTTTCTGAGCATATCGTATAGGATTTAATTAGGTATATTTACTTGCCTTAGGTTACGAATAAAAGGTTGCATATTCGTTTGGGTTGCCTACTTAGTGTGGTTTGTTGAGAAGTCCTATTATCATTCAAACTTCTAAGGTGAGTTTCTCACATCCTCTTTTTCATACATGTTTTAATTTTTTTTAAGGTGGAAACATGAAGTTCATTTTATACACTTACATTAAGTAATTGATCTATTTTGAGCACAATGGAACTTGAACTTGTTTTGAACGTATGGAACTTGATTTGAACTTGTGAACTTTGGAAACGTGTTGAACTTGAACTCGGCAATATGTTATGTTGTATTGCCTAATGGAACCCGCCACTAATTTTTAACTCATTATCCCCCTCATCGGGATTGAGACGTAGTACTTTTATGGATAGACGCTATTAGAAGATACCCTCCTTACTCCTCGCACGAGAGGCTTTAATAACGTTTAAGTAGTGCCTGCACATAAACACTATAAGCATACAATAGGTAAATTGCTATTGTATTACGTTACTTTCTGTCACGGGAACGGTTTTGAAAACTTAATTTGTTTCTGGACTATCAATTGTATTTGGAAATTGATTGGTAGGACAAATAATTTATTGATACCTTGCCAATGAGTTTTGGCAAACTGTTATTGGACTCTACATCTATTATAAACTATATTTTGGAGTACAAAGTCTTGAGAACTCAAAAAACCAACTATTTCGATAGTTGACCCGTTCTACAAGGCTTTTCAGGTGACCGTTTCCTAGAAGTGAAAACCCCCCCCCCTTTAGTGTGATTTGTATTTGAGCCTATACAAGATGTCTGTTTTCTTCTAATTTTATTGTCTTTTGGTGATCCATGTCGAAGAAAACTACTATGTTGTCTTTATACTTTTAAACTTGTACCTGAATTGTTGTAATTCAGATAACTTTATTTTATTTTAACTCAATTGAATGTGTTTTTCTATCTTATGAAGTGATGCTTATTAATATGTTACACCTCGCATTTCCGCCTTGGTGGGGTGTGACAGATTGGTAATCAGAGCATTAGGTTATAGAGAATGCCAGTTTTTCAAAAAAGAAAATCCGAACTATAACTAAAATGATTTCCTTTTTCTAAAAACACCGAACATGAAACGAGTCGACTAGTCTGAGTGGTTGCATCATTAGACCTAAAGTTAATTATTTTTCCTCAATTTAAATCAATCCATGTTGCAAACCCAAACATACCCCTAATAGTCTTTCCCAAATCCAAACATTCCAAATATGTTATTAAATACCAAGAACAAAATAATAAATGACATAATTATTTAACCATTCAACCACCGTTTTAGATCCGATTTTATATTTATAAAATCTTTCATTATATTTATTAGTTTATTTATTATATAAACCAAACACCCCTTATCTTGAAACTGCCAAACCAAACACCCTTACTGCTGTTACTGAACCAAACGCGCCCTGATTGGTGTTAAAAAGAACCAAGCGCACCCTACTCTGTTACAAACCAACCCGCACCCTAGACGGTGTTATAACATCAAATGCACCCTAGTCTATATCAAATCAAACGCACCCTAACTGTGGTGAAACCACAGCAATTAAACACCCCCGGCTGTGACAATACCAACCGCACCCTTATGGGCTGACTGCCACCCACACACCCCTTTTTGGGTGTTAACAGCCCAACCCTACGCACCCGTGGTGCCCTAAACAAAACCAAACGCACCCTCTGGTGCCATGCTTACAACCAAACGCACCCGTGCTCGCTGCTATGGAAGAAACAAACGCACCCTTGGTGTTATAAGACAAACCAAACGCACCCTTTTCGTTATTAATAACACCACAAACCAAACCGCACCCTCTTCGGCTGAGAAACCCACAAACCAACGCACCCATATGGGCTGACCCGACCACCCTACGCACCCCGGTGGATGCGGCTGAGAAACCACACGCACCCTTAATGGGTGGCGCTGATGGTGGAGTGCCTGCGGTGATGGTGGTATGATGATGACGTGGAGGTGGTGTGGTTCGGCTATGGAGATGGTGGCGCGGCTGTGGTGGGTTCGGTGGGGGTAGCGCGTGGAGGAGAGTGAGTATGAGGATCGGGTAGATCCGTTGATGAGGATAACATTTGGTGTTCGCCGGAAAAAAAATCCGCTGGAAAAGTTTTCCGGCGGCGGCCGATGGTGGCCGGAAACGGCCGAAGGTGGCCGACGGCGGTGGTGGCCGCGGTGGGTGGTTGCCCGCCGGAAAACTTTTCCGGCGGCGGCGGCATGGTGGCCGGCGGCGGTGGCCGGATATTGAGGGAGAGAGAGATGTATTGAGTGTGTGTGTATATTAGAGATGGAAATGAGATTTTTATTATATAAATTTTATATATATATAAAAGTTATAAATTGAAATGGAAAATAGATATTAGTATAGGGTTTATTTTGTAAATATTTCTCAGGGACCAAAGGTGTAACTTTCGTTAATTATTGGTTCGGGACTCGTTTGAGCGACTTAACGGATGATTCAAGTCACGAAACTTTCGCCATTGTTTTCTAAATCATTTTTCTGATAAAAATGAGTATTCACTCGACTAATTTTCGTAAACGTTCTATAAAATTTATTTAAAACGTTTATTATTTATTTTGTATATTTCTGATAAACATGTCCGTAAAATGATCCTTTTTCTCGAATATTTGCGTCTTCAACAAATGTCACTGAATAAAATGTTAAATAATTTATTAAATATTCTTATTTAATAAAATGTGATAATTAAATGAAATTTAATTATTTTTGTGCCGGTACTCGTTCTTGATTCTAAAATCTTGCGAGGGCATTTCAGTCACCTTCTGACTGTTTCCAGGTCTCGGTCAAAACTAAAAAGTTGTCTGGAATGTATTTTTACATCAAATTGCTTTAGAGTCCGAATAATGAAATCGTGCTTTAGATGGTCGTTCTTATAAGTCAAGCCAGACCCTAAAAGTCAAAGGTTGGAATCGTCATTCAAAATTTCGAAAATTCTCGGATGTTACAAACTACGAAATCATCTGCGCCTTCAGGAAGTGCCAGAATCGAGGCATCACACAACATGTCCTTTAGTGTCTGAAAGGCTATCTCTTGCTCATCACCCCACTCAAACTTCTTATTTTTCTAAGTCAACTGGGTGAGAGGTTTTGTAATCTTCAAGAAATTTATGATAAACCGCTTGTAATATCCCGCCAATCCTAAGAATGAACGGATCTCGGTTGAGGTCTTTGGGGGTTTCCAATTTTTCACTGCTTTAATTTTGCTGGGATCCACATGTATACCTTCACTGTTCATTACATGACCGAGGAAATGAACCTCTTGTAGGTAGAATTCACACTTTGAAAATTTCCCAAACAATTTCTCTTTTTTAAGCAACTCTAGTATCAGTTTTAGGTGAACTTCATGCTCCTCTTTGGACTTTGAATAAATCAGGACGTCGTCAATAAAGACAATGACAAACTTTTCAAGATACGGCTTACATACACGGTTCATAAGGTCCATGAATACCGCGGGAGCATTAGTCAGACCAAAGGGCATGACCGTGAACTCAAAATGTCCGTACCTCGTCCTGAATGCGGTTTTGGGAATATCTTCTTCGCGTACCCTCAATTGATGATAGCCCGATTGAAGGTCTATTTTCGAGAAATACCGTGACCCTGTAGTTTGGTCGAACAGGTCATCGATCCTGGGAAGAGGGTAGCGGTTCTTGATTGTTAGCTTATTTAGCTCTCGATAGTCTATGCACATACGGAACGAACCATCCTCTTTACTTAACATCAAATTGGGCTCCCCCCCCCCCCCCCCCCCTAGCCTCCCCCCCAAGGTGAGAGCTGGTCAGATGAAACCTTTTTCTTGCAGTTCTTTAAGTTGGTTGGATAGTTCTTGCATTTCCGTAGGTGCAAAACGATAAGGTGATTTTGCAACAGGCACAACTCTAAGAATAAGATCCTATGGAAATCCCTTCGCGAGATGGGGTTAACGAAACTCTCTTCCGAAAACACACCTAGGGGACCTCATCGTACAACAGGGATGTCTTTGAGTTTCAGCTCGTTCACTTTCATGGTCTTCAGCTGTTTTAGGTTTCCTTTGGGACGTTCATGAACTTCTAAAAATATCCCGTTAGTTATGAATGGAATTTGAACAATTTTCTCATAGCAAACTATCTTGACTCTTAGCTTTGACAACCAATCCATTCCTACGACCACGTCAAAACTACCATATCCAAAGGGAATCAAATCGATGATAAATGTATGACCTTCTAGCTTAAGTCTACAACCTCGAATAATATTATTTGTTTCTACTATAACGCCGCTAGCTATTTCAATCTCATAACTGAAGCTTATAACACTAGGTTTCATGTTAATTAATGGCAAGAATTTAGTAGATAAAAAGCTATAATCAACACCAGAATCAAACAAAACTGTAGCAAAATGACCGTTTAGAGAGAATGTACCCGTCACGACGTTCGGGTCTTGTGGGGCTTCAACAACACCTAAGCCAAAAGCTCTACAATGTGCTCGATTCCTATTGTTCCCCTAGTTGGTATTTCCTTCAATTGCTAGCACCGGGTTTGGGCGATTTCCTCCCGAGGTAGTGGCTTGATTCATCCTTAGGCAGTTCCTCCTAAAGTGGTTAGGATCTCCACACTCAAAACAAGTTGGCCTTGGTCTTTCATTAGCAGCTCTACCCGTGTAGTATCGGGTAAAGTGACCCACTTGGTTACATCGATGACACACAGGGCAGTTACCAGAATGATGGAAGTTGTATTTTGCACACTTCGGATGCTGACCAGCATACTGACGTTGTCCTTGACCTTGCTCCGGAACAGTCAGAGCAAAGTTCCCTCTAGTTCTTTGTCTCTTATTCCTATCATCCCTTCCTCGGTTCCTGTTCTGGTCATTCGACCTCCTTTTGTTTCTAGCGTTTTCCTTCTTCTTGAAAAGTCCATCCTTGATACCATCAGTGGTCAAACGGTTAGCCATACTCACAACACCCTGGATTGTAGCAGGTTCGGATGCAGTGACATGTGGCTTGATTTCAGGAGCTAAACCCTGAATGTAGCGGTTGACACGTTGGATCTCAGGGGTAACCATGTGTGGCACCAACCTTGCTAACTCGTGAAATCTAGCCGTATACCCATCAATGTCTGACCCAACCATCTTGTGGTTCCAAAATTCTGATTCCAACTTCTGAATTTCATCATCAGGACAATATTCTTTCATCAACAACTTTTTAAAATCTTCCCAAGGTTGGGCTATAGCAGCGGCCCGTCCTCGGGTTTGAACAAGGGTATTCCACCAAGTTAAGGCGCGGCCTTGCAGCATACTAGCAGCGAATTCAACTTGGCTCTCTGCGGGGCACTTAGTGATATGGAGCACAGACTCAGTGCTTTCAAACCAGGTTAGTAAACCAACTGCACCTTCTGTGCCAAAAAATTCCTTGGCACCAGAAGCCCTGAATGTTTTGATACTGCAGCTTGGTGTGACCTCTCTTTGATTTGCTCGGTTTCCTCCGAGGGCTTGAACAAGTTGAGTTAGCAGATTTGGCAATGCGGTGTTAAGTTGTCGAGTCACTTCATCTGCTGTTTCGTTGGGAGGGTTGGTGTTGTTGGCAGTGTTGCTACGTGTGCTTCTTCCCGCCATAATTCTACAATTTATTATAAAAATTCACTTTATTAGAATCTTGACAAACCGTACCTTCAAACAGTTTATACATATTTTCAGAAATATAGTTAAGGAATGAACATGTTTAGAAATTTTTAACTCAGTTAAGGTTGAATATAGCACTTTCAAACGAAGTGTTTAAATGAATAGCCAACCAAGGATAGATGTATTACACAAGTTTAGTTTACTGGAATAATGGGTATAGTATTTAACCAAAGTTTTGTGGTATATAAATTTAGGTGACCAACAAGTTATATATAAAACATATTTATATATATGTTTTTTTTTCTTTTTTTTATAAATATGGGTTCAAAATTTCTCAAGTATATATATTTGATTGGTTGTTAAAATAATCAAAAGGTAATCATAAAAGTGTAGGTTTAGTTGAGCTATCAAAAGTTTATCGTTTTATTCATTACATAGTTAAGTAGTAAATAATCGGATAAAATTTTACAAGATTATTGTGTCAAAGTTTTAACTCGTACAACAATGCTATCAGTAATATATATATATATATCAAGTCAAAATATATGAAATCAAACGAGTGAATAAATAGGGACAATGGAAAACAAAATCTTTCCCAAAAGATAATGGTATCAATATCAATCAAAATTGACACTTGAGTTATACAATCGATTCAAATAGTTCCTTATCTCATAATAGAAAGGAACTACACAACCAGTAATCTAAAAAAAGAATGAGATTAACCGTGTGAGTAAGCTACACTAGTACACCCTTATTGGTGTATCTGCCAACAACTAATCCGGAAAAGAGTTTGGTAGGATAGGGACAAAACACTCGCATTTTTGCTTTCGAACCTAATCTCTTTATAGTCGTGTTGCATTCATGTCATGCATACATAGTTCACCTGCTGCTCGCCTTGAGTTCTTACTCGAAATCTATCAACGAGTCCTCCTCAAGGTCTTATGCAAGGTAAAGGTACGAAAAGTATTTAGGTATACGTCGCGGCTCACTCTCGACATCATTAGTGCGCGAAGAAGATCTATGGGACATATTGTGACTATAACGGTGTTCTTAGTAACAATGTGCTTAGGGACAGTATGACAACAGTAACCGATGTGAAAGCAAGCTCAAAACATAAATGGACCAATCAACATAAGCATGATGTACTAAAATCAAATAGTGGACATCTAAAAGTAAATGATGTACGATGCACATAATTCCTAGTATGCTTTTCAGTGACTAAAGTGGAAAGTCAGTTTTTTTAGACTTGTTTAAAATAATGACTATACCTAGTATTGCATGATACTCCCTGAATTAGACATAGTTGATCAAGTTATGTCTAATTGAGGTCTAATGATGCAACCACTCGGACTAGTCGACTCGTTTCATGTTCGGTGTTTTTAGAAAAAGGAAATCATTTTGGTTATAGTTCGGATTTTAATTTTTGAAAAACCAGCGTTCTCTATAACCTTAGGCTCTGATTACCAATCTGTGACACCCCACCAAGGTGGAAACGCGAGGTGTAATATATTAATAAGCATCACATAAGATGATAGAAAAAATACCATACATGAGTTAAAATAAAAGAAAGTTATCTGAATTACAACAATTCAGGTACAAGTTTAAAAGTACAAAGACAACATAGTAGTTTTTCTTCCGAACATGGATCACCCAAAAAGACAATAACTTGGAAGAAAATAGACATCTTGAACAGGCTCAAATGCAATCACACTAAGTTTCCACTTTAGGAACGTCACCTGAAAAGCATGATAAAAACGGTCAACTATCGAAATAGTTTGTGAGTTCTCAAGACTTTGCACACCAAATATAGTTTATAAAAGAGTAGACGTCCAATAACAGTTTGCCAACTCATTGGCAAGGTATAAAAAAAATAGTTGTCCAAACCAAAATCAATTTCCATACAAATTGAGAGTCCAAACCAATTCAAGTATATGTATGCTATAGTGATTATGCATGACACTACTTAAACGTATTCAGCCTAACCGTTCCAAACATCCAATCAAGTTCTAGTTGTATAGTGTGGCACAAACACTTAGTACTATGCACCCTTGTGCGGTGAGTGAGGAGGGGCTAATATCCTAATAGCGCTATCCATAAGTACTAACGTCTCAATCTCGTTGAGAGGGAAAACAAGTTAAAAGTAGTGGCGGGTTCCAAGCATACAACAACATACATATTAAGTTCAAGGTTCCAAGTTCTACACGCTTCCTAATTTTAACAAGTTCAAATCAAGTTCCATACGTTCAAAACAAGTTCAAGTTCAAATGTGCTCAAAAGATTCATTACTTTAAAGTCTGAGTATAAAAACGACACCTCATGCTTTCCACCCCAAAACATTTAAAACATATAAGAAAAAGGGGATGTGAGAAACTCACCAAAATGGAGATACCAATATAAAAGTAACAAAGAAAAGCGGTGATGACAAATCTCAACAGCGAACTATTAATAATAATAATATATTATTAATATTCAATTATGTAAAATATGCAACTCATTGTAATTACGTTATATGCATGTCAATTCGTACATTAGGAATCCATGAGACTACACTTCACTTTTTATTTCCATTGGTTATCCATTTTCTGAAAATTGCGCCGTTTTACAAGCAACTAGTTATCGCTTAACGACTTGCCAAACAACCTCAACACTTGCTTATACTCCATCTCTAGGTTCCTATGTATATTGACTTACTACTATGTTTGCCCCAAATATTGTAAGCAAGTTTTACCTTTCGTAAATACTAGCACACTATAACTAGTTTAAAACAAGCCTGCAGAAAGTTATCAAAAGTTTGGCAACAGCAGGCACCCTTAAACATTTTATAAAAATATAAAAAAATACAGGAGGTCACACACATCATGTACAATCTCCAGATTAAATTTCGTCTAAAAATATTAAATTTTGTGTGGAAAACTAGAAGGGGGGTTGAATAGTTTACCACTTTTTAATTTAATATTTAAAATTTGTTTATAAAAACTTAGATTCGACTTTTTGTGAATTCAATACTTGCACAATATGAACAATGTAAATATGTAGAAGTAAATAAAAGATAAGAGTTGGAAAGATCAAACCGCAACACAAGGATTTATAGTGGTTCGGTTATGAAGCTCTTCTTCGGCCTACTCCACTCCCCGAGCACCAAACTCGAGAGTTTTCTTCACTATGTCAACAAGCTCCCTTATGGCGGAGAAAACCGTACACAACGTTGCTTATATCAATTTCCGACACTAAGCTAGATGTCGAGTTCTAATCTTAGCTAGAACCAATCTATCACAACACAACTTCACGACTAGTTCACGACTTCACAACTTCACAACTACTTCACAACTTCACTACACAACTTATCTTCACACCTTGATCACGACTACACAACTTCTTCAATCTTCACAACTTCACACCTTCACAACTTCTTCTCACCACACTACTTATATCACAACTATCTAACACTACTAAAAAGGATCACCAAGATCCAACTATACTTACAACAATCACCAAATCCTAACAACTACACAACTTTACAAGATTTACAAAAGATTTACAAGGTATGATATGGATGCAACAAGATTGCAATATGGATTTTGGGGTGTAATACTTCTTCACTAGATGATGGAAGTATTCTTCTCTTGCACTTGAGGAATTGAGCTTGGATCACTTGGAAACAAAGCTAAATGATCAAAGGATTTTAGAGAGGATATGTGGGTTGTTTTAAGCAGAAAGAATGAGTGCAAAAGGTAAGAAAAATATTGGGGAATAGTCCAGTATTTATAGGACAAAAAGGAGGAGCGGGGTCTATGGCCGGCCCCCTTAAATAGGGTGTCGGCCCCCTTAAAATTAAGGGGGCCGCCCCTTATTCAGACGCTCCTTTTTTGTCCTATTCAGGGGAGGTGTTTACTGGACCATTTCTAGCCGTTTTAGGTCCGAAAATTTGAAATTCAAAATGTTTATTTTGAATAAAACATTTCTTTTAAATGTAAAAAAATGTTTTGTGATGTTTATAAAAAGTTTACAACATTTTATAAAAGTTTCCTTTGATCATAAAATGCATCAAGCATTTGTTTATTCATACCTTGGAGTGATATAAGTTTGAAATGAATATTTACTACTAAATACTTGTTTACATTTAATTTTACGTTGAACGTTTTTATATTTTGTGATTATCAAAACGTAAAGATGTGAAAAAATATTATTAATGTTTTTAGGCATTATATTTTATCAACAAAATTGTTTAGAGTTTCTTCTAAATTTGAAATTCTTCCTTCTATTGGGGTTTCATACTTATGTTGTGCCTTTCTGACTTCTTCGGTTATTATGTTCATATTATTTTCAAAGTTATTAATTTAATTTAGAACTGTTTGAAACTCCTTGTTTTCAGTCTTTATATTTCCTTCATTGTACCATGAGAGAGAATGCTCGGATAATTCCTTGATAACTTCCATTCCCTTTGTTGGTGTCATTCGAGGAATTGGTCCCTTAAAGTCGACCTTAAGTCTTGTTTCTGCGTCCAGTCCTTGATAAAAGATTCGCAACTACTCATGCTCATTTAGCTTGTGTTCGAGGCAGCTAAAGAGGGATTCTGTGAATCTTTCCCATGAACAGTGAAAAGGCTCATTAAGTTTTTGTTTAAAGTTCCTAATTGATTCAATTTGTTTAATGATTTTAAGAGGAGGACGATATTCATCCAAGAAGTCTTGTTTGAATAATTTCCAGGTTGTGATTGACCCAGCGGATAATCGTTTCATCCATTGTTTAGCTTTTCCGTTTAAGGTAAATGGAAAAGCCATCAACATAACTTGGTCTCTTGCAACTCTTGGGGAATGGAAAAGATCGATAATTCTGGTGATGTTAGAGATGTGTTCATGAGGATCTTCATTCTCTTTTTCGTAGAATATGTTTTCTTTTAGTTCTTCAATGCATTGTCCCCAGAATTCGAATTTTATGTTTTCTTCGAATAATGGTTTAACTATTCCAGGTCCACTGTCGTTCCTGATTTTTGTCAGATATTCGTTGACAGTAGACCCAGAATCATTGGTTTCACTCATATCAAATTATAACTAATTTTAGCTCCCTGACAGCAACGCCAAAAACTTAATGCGTAAATTGTTTTAAATAATATTTGACCAAGTTTTAAATTTATAAAACTCGTTTACCGATACATGCACTAACGGGCAGAGAACCCGATCGTATATAGTGCAGTAGTTTGGTAAATCTGAGGTCGTCCCAAGAGCTAAGGTTTACTAGTTCTAATTTGATTATGTCACGTTTAAAAATGGTTTTAAAGTTGATTTTAATAACTACAGAAAAGTAAATGCAATAAAGTAAAGTGATAGAAGTATTCAAGGAGAAAAGTGTGTTAACCTAACCATTTCATTATTAATGCTATGATTATATTTTCCTGTGCAATGTTCAATTATAAGTTCCATTAGTGGTTCTAATATCGACAGACCCAAATTGGCATTTGAGGTCTGTCCTATACTCACTCTACGATCCCACATTCCCTTACAATCACACGAGTAGGGTATCCAAGTTTGTAGTGGTTAATCCCCAACTATCCTTAAGACTAATCTATAATCTAAACCGATTATTAACCTCCTTTGAAAGAGTTCCTGTGCTTTTTAAGTATTTAATATGGCAAATGCGGTAATGTGGTAAATTCCTACACTATGGATACGTGTCAAGCTACCCTAGTACCACGCTAATCCCAGGTTTAACTGGGTAAGTCTAATAACGCGTTTAACAAGATCTAAGCCACCCTTTATACTACCAAAACACACAGATCAATGAAAGGCTATAAAGATATCTAACAGAACTATAATTGAACAAGAAACAAAAATTATATCAATTGCAAATACATGGTTAGGCCAGCACTAAAAGTGCTTAGCCGCTCATGGTAACAGAAACACAAGAATCAATAAAAGTAGACATGGATTGAATCATCATTGTTCTTATAGTGAATGTTATGAATGATTAAATACAAGAATTAAGTAAAGTGACTTCTCCCTTAGACCTCTGGTGGAACGCTTCAGATCTTGGAGGCTTGGTTCACCCCTTGAGATTGTGTTGTGAAGTGTGGAAGTGAGTGATGATGAATGAGTCGGATGAGGGCTCTATTTATATATTTTGAAACTGTTACGGCATAACCTTTATGAGACGTTACGTCGTAACCTTGCTACGTAGGCTTCCAATCTTCTAGGCTAAAATGATGTTACTGCGTAACCTTGCCGCCTATGTTACGCCGTAACACTAACTCGGATAAATCATTTTCTATGAATTTTGAATGTTACGACGTAAAGCCGTGATGACTCATTTCTTCTTTAAAATATGTTAAGGCGTAATCCTTCGGGGATGTTACGCCGTAACAAGCCTTGAACTCTTTACTTTAGTGCATTTCATGTCCAAATCCCACGTCTTTTGCTAAAATGCTCACTTGGTCCCTGAAAACTAAATATAAACAATTAAGTAACGTTTTCAGACATTTATAACATATTTATAAGCATTTTCATAGGGAATTTGATATTAAAATGTATTAACTATTTGATGTTATCAAATATTCCCTCACTTGACTTCTACTTGCCCTGTTTACTCATAATAAACACGTTAAAGAAGTTTCGAGAAAAATTATATTTTTTGTCTTTTAGTGAATTTATAAAAAAAATTAAATAATAAAATAATATTTTATTATTTAAAATTAAAACTTTTGTTCTTAAGTGAAATTTTCTAAGTATAAACTTTTTACAAAATTTCGACATGACCCATACGTTTACGCAACATTTTCCAAGGTTTCAAACCTTATTTTCAACATTTTTTTACCAATTCGACACTTTTGACAAAATCCCAAAATCTCAATCTTTAATTTTTACTAACACGTTTTTTCTAAAATATCGTTCAATATCACTTCGTAAATACGTTTTCACTTTTAAAAGTCCGTCAAAACTCTCATTATGACTAAATATCGCTTATTGGGCTTTTAGGCCCAATAAGGGTCCATTAAGATATTTATAAGTCCAAAACCAAGGTCCATTTACATACATAAGATCATACTAATAAGTAGAAAATAATCCGGACCACAATAAGCCATCCCACTTAAATCGATTGACTTTCATTGTTGAAAAACTTCAGTATGTACGTCATGAGCGAAACATCTTCAACCTTAACATCCTTAATTTTCTCGAACTCCCCTTTGATAACCTTTGTCATTCTTACTAAAAAATAACCAGAAAATTATCAGTAGAACCAGCGGGAAAAAGGGTATTAAAATTTGGGCTTTAAGTTCGAGAATGGAAAAGAAACTTTATACAATATCCGTATACTCCGTATCCCATGGAAAGTGGATACATCGTATTAGTCCTGTGAATGAATACGCTGTATTGGACAGAAAGTTGGATACGTCGTATCCAATGGGAGTGGATATGCCGTATCAGGTTATCGACCAGAACAATGTATTGAGAAAAACAATTAAATACGCAAACAATTAAACACACAAATATACAAGTAATAATTAAAGACAAATATATAAAATTTACAGAATATACAAGAATATACACTAATTTAAATTACACTACTCCTAAGGGTTAGATTTAATCTAATGTTAAAAACCAAAATATCAAATAAAAAACAAGATTAATTTTTACTCCACGGCAACGGCTCCAAAAACTTGATGTGACGATTGTGTATAGTGTTTTATAATATGTATCAAGTTTACTATTTTATTTTATCCGACTATACTAAAAACAACTCTTTAAAACCGGGCCGTGTAACCCGGTCGGTAGTAGTTTCGTGGTAAGTAGGGTGTCGAACACTTGAAGCGAGGTTAAATCTATTAATTTAATTTATATCTTTATTATCTAATCTATGTTAATTCTATTCTATTCTAAACCTATGTCAGTCCTAATTCTAATTCTAACGGGAAAAGGGGTTTCAGCCTGAGAGACTGGCACGGTTTGGTTGGTGACTACAATCAATTCAAGGCACTTTAACCCACGCAAGCAAATAACAAAAGATAAAAGAGCGGTTCTGACGCCAATATACGAAAACTGTATTAACCATCATCAATCCAATTAGAAAGTTGGTTTGTTTATTAAGTGCAATGATTTCTTCTTTCGAGGCGGTATATCATTCTTAAGACTTAGGCGTTACATCATCCTAAGACCTAGACACATTAATTCTGTCACAATTAAAGCATCTACAAAAAAGCATCCATTATTGCTGATTATAAATCTATCTCAGGATTAAAGGCAATGGTGATCTGTTAAACCATATCTCATAGAGACTTTACCCATTTACCGCTTAATAGCGATTTATACACTAGTAGTCTACTTGTCCAACTATCCAATGGTATCAGAACATTATTTTTTGAATTATCTAGGTTCACCTTCTAGTCAATACGATCAATAAACCATTGGCAATATCTAATTAACTAGTTAAGCCCGAAGCGTATTCTATACACAGATTTAGTCAGGACATATATGTGATATACTATGAATCTAGATGTAGTAAATTACCATATGAGATCTATCCCAGACTCCTAATTACTTGGTCCCGTATAAATTAGATCCAGTTGAATGATAGGTCGTAAATAAAACCCCCCAAAAAAAAAAGCGGGTAACAAGTATAAAATGATAAACATAAAACAAGCATTCAACGATATAATCAAGAAGTCGAGGACAAACAAATACCAAGCTTTAGATCTTCAAATTATGGCTAATAGCCAAAGGTATTAGCCCTCAAACGTCATAATAATACAGGGGTGTTTTGGTGTGATAGAATTTTTAGCCAAGTAAACAACGAGAATGAACAAAAGATACCAAAACTGAACGATTACTAAAGTATATGAATTACACATGTTTCCTTATTTGAATTGAAAGCGTTGCATACCGATCTATATTCTCTTTTTCTCTCCTCTGAAAATTGACTTTTTTATGGTTTAGTTATCGAGAATATATAAGCAACACTTAAAACTACGTTTTTGAGTTTCTATTTAATACAGTCTGTAGTCAGTCTCTGATACGACGTATCCAAGCATTGGAAACGGTGTATTGGGGTTTCTTAGAATAGGGACCACGTTTGATATCTTCCAGAATATTTACATACTATATCTTGAATACGGCGTATTGAGTTCTTCTGGATACGACGTATTGAGTTCTTCTGGATACAGTGTATTGGCTTCATTTCCTTAAGTGGTCTTTGGTATGTGGTATGCATAAGGATACGCTGTATCTTCCTTGATGGATACGGCCTATTGGTCTCCATAGTAGTAATCTTCAAAATATTTTCATTTAAGCTCTAAAATGCGCACCTTTTGCTATCTTTCACCAAGTACTCCATAATTACTGCAATTCTCAAATATAAACGATTAAGTAACAATTCTTTGCAATAACTATACAAAATGGGTTAATAACATAGGATAAATGATGCTATAAAATAGACGTTATTTGATGTCATCAATGATTCAACTTTGGCATATAAGACTCGACGGCTTCTTGTTTTAGTAAATTACGTTTGTAGTTCTTCTCTTCCATTAGGAGTTTGTTTTCGAGATCTTTAAGCAGATGTTTTGGAGGAAGCGGCAACCCAAAGTCTGTGACAGATTTCCCAAAATGATTGGCACTGACTCAGCGGCTTCTTGTTTTAGTAAATCACGTTTGTAGTTCTTCTCTTCCTTTAAGTTCGGCAGTGTTAACATGGTCCGTATTTGGTTATTCTGATGTCGCCTTTGATATCTTTGCCGTTATGTCCCACACATCAGTTCCAAATGTTTTATCCACGGCTTAATTGGATCTGAGACGTCATAATATATGTGAATTTGAGCGAAAAGGATTTTGACTTCATTTGACGCTGCTGAAGCAGTTGATTCTTGAAGCGCTATGTCCTATTCTTTGTCATCACCCAAGAGACCTGAAAAGCTTCCACCATTGCAGCTCGTTTTTTTTTGTTTGTGGATGATCAGACATTGACAGTGTCCGTACATCAGCAGAAATGATTTTACACCTTTAGATGACAAAAACATCCGGAAAGTAGAGAGAGGTCCGCCTGAACCTCTGAAATGAATATAAATTAGCCTTCTAAGTGACTTCTTTGTTTTGATTTGTCTTCGTTTCCATTGTTTTGAATTTGGGTACCACACGAACTTTGAAGGAAATTTGTGATCGTTAAGTGCTACCGGTCGGTGTTTTCGTTTTTTTAGACAAACCATTGTTCGTGAGGGTTATTTTTTCTTTATGAAGATTGACTATGATTGTCCAGCCTATCTCTCGCACAGGAATTTAACACGTTTCATTTTTTCTAAGTAGACACTAAGTAATTTGTATAACTAGTTCTCGACTAGATTGGAAATCAAAAATTCTTCCCAGCAACTTTCCGAATGGGCATATGAATTGACCATCAACGTAGTTTTGGATCTCATCGACTGGCTTATTGTTTCTAGGTACTAAAGTAGATGCCTCAGAGTTGCTGATCTTTGCAAGAATGCGATCGGGTCCTTTAGAAATGTATTTTAAAATAGTTATTTTAATGAGCATGCTCCATCCACAGTACTCAATGTTTATGTGGGCTTCAAACGCTAAGCATAACGTGCGGTTATACGGGACGACGTTGCAGTTTGACTAAATCTTGATTCAACCTTTCATGACAGAAACCCCCTGTATATCTTCTTGTATTGCTGTGCCATTGTTTTGTCAAAAAAACCATTATCGTTGTATTTTTTTTAGTAAAATTGCTTTGTTGCAGACTCCACCTTGCGTACATGCACGATTTCTAGAGTTTGCACTGCCACAAGGTCCATGCATCATTAGTTCTGTCACCAGTTTATAGCCATGAGGATCCTTGACAGGGTCAGGTATCTCTACAGAAATGAGCTCGTCTATGTATTGAGTGTCCTGCAGTTCACTTTTGGAATCAACCCACATCAATGTATGACAGTGTGGTAACCCTCTTTTTTGAAATTCTATTGTATACAACACTGTGCAATAGCAAGAATAATCAAAATTAGCTTTTGGTAAATGTAATTTTTAAGAAAGGAGAAAGAATAGGCACTGAAAAAATGATAATATATGATACCTGCACAAACGTAGCCAAATGTTTTTACTTCCTTTAGAAACTTGATAAACTCTATCACCTTTTGTTCAAAAACTCTACACACAATATCTGCTCTATCATTTGGTGTTAACTCAGGGTACTATGCCATATAACGTTTAATTTTAGGCCACTTGACATTACAGGTGAAGGTGATGAAAAATTAAGGATTTCCTAGGAACGACAAATTGCAAGATCATCTAGGTAGTGGTTTGTACATGTATCGAGGTCCTCCATGAAAGTATATGGTAACAAGATCCTTAACCAGCGGCCTATGCCTTCATGAGCTCTCCTAGAAACATCATTATAAAACCTGATTAAGTAGTTCACCGAAGATCCTTTTGATTTTTTTGTATTTAGTCCAGACGATTCATCGTCAATTTTCATATTAGACTGCATCCAACGTACTGCAAGAACACAACCTCTCACTCTAACGATAAGACCAAATTCTTTTGACGCCGGGGTATAAACCGAATATTTGTAATATGCATTCATCGTGACCTTATTCCTTTGCCTCTAACCGTTTTGCGCTTCAACAGCAGGTCTTGGGTAGAACCCTGGCTCACTAAAAACAAATAACAAAGCGAACTGTAATGACATGTATGACTGATAAAGTTTGTTAATTCTTTGAGGGAGGTCCACCTCTGAATTCAATGATGACATCAAAATTTGTTCAACTTCTTGGGCCACTTTTGAAAACTATTCCCCCTAGAGTGTCAGAAGTTGGCAGCTCATATCCACGGATGCCACCCATATTATAAAGCCGAATCTTGAATCTTGGTAATTTCCCTCCGCAGTGAAACCAATCTCGTGCATTCAAAATAGTCATTACCAATCCGTTATGTTCATCAAGGACATGTATCAAACCCTGGACAATTTCTAGGTTTAATGCGTTTTCATCTATGCCGCCAAAATGTCGCATTCTGTTACTAACCTCATCATGCGTGTCGTACACGTATAGTTGCAGAAAGCGCGGGTGATGACCTTCTTCTGGGCAAAGAGAGCCTATCTAGTGGTAGATTTGACCGAAAATCTTGAAAACATAAGGCCCCATTCCTTTGTTTACCGAGTCATCAATTTTTGCACCAAATGACGTCATTGCGAACATCTAATTGTAGGCTCGGATATGCTCGATAAAGTGACTGTTCGTCAAGAGTTGTTGGATAAAAGCAGGAGGATTAGGTGTTGGAGGCATGTAAATCTGGCCTCCACCACAACACAGATGGTACTCTGCGTGTTTAGCATAATGGGTGCCTTTGAGTCGTTTATTATACCAAAATAGACATCCATAGTGATGACATACTTGATCATAATTGCCTAGGTCTATATAAGACGATGCGTCACCTAAATTGCCGATTAATATAGTGAGAGAACGAACAAAATAAAAAACAGAAAGTTTAGGCAAACACGAAAATGGACACAAAGGAGAAGACACACACTTAAAAAAAGAAAAAAACCCTTGTGCGCGTGATGACTTTGAGCGGAGGCTCCGATTGTTGACCCCAACTATAAATCGTCGTATCATGTTTCTACTAGATGAAGGCTCTTCTGCGCGTGGAATTGATAAAGGGTGTGCGGTCTTTATTTTTCGAGCATTAAGATTTAAAGTTGTGTTCATAGCAAACGCTGTCAATATATCGAAACGTGTGTTTAATACTTTCAGGTTAATCAACAATTCAGGTAGAAACCGCTAACTAAAAAAGCAAGGTTTTTGAGAAAATGTAATTACCTTCGGTGTGTACATGTTGAGTATGACTGCGTGAACGTTCCGCAGAATATGATTAATGTCACAAATTCTTCTCTGAGCGGATGTTTTAGAAAGCCTATAATTGCAAGGCTTATATTTGTTGGCCTACCAATGTCTCGAGACAAGAAATACTCATGATTCCAATGTTAGCACTGGTGATTAAGAAACGCCGGTGCATGGAACATCTGAAAAAACAAAAAAAAAGCAGAAAAAAGTGTCAGTATGAAACACTAAAAAAATAAACCCGGTAGGTGTAAATTTCTTTTGAAATGAGTCCAAAGCAAGAAACAAACATACTAGACAAATTTTGTTATTACCATCCAAACACATGATGACATTGAGCGGGATGGGTTCTGATTGTTACACCGAGTGTAAACCTCCTTATCATGTTCCTACTGGATGAAAGTTCTTCTGCGCATGCAAGTAATAAAGGGTGTGTAGTCTTTCTCTTTCTAGAATTAGCAGTGGAAGGTTTGTTCATAGCAAAGGCTGTCAATATATTGAAACATGTGTTTACTACTTTACGATTAATCAATATTTCAATGAAAATTTCTCGACTAAAAAAATGAAAAGTGTTTGAGAAAATTTAAATAACAGTTCATCTTTGTACATATTGATCACAAAGTATTAGATCATAACGCACACGTGAATACTTTATAAGTAGGTGTTTGTCATGAATGTCTTCCAGACCTTTTGTTGGAAAGTCTATGATCGTAGGTGTAATATTACAGTCTTTAATGTCGAGACACAAATACGCTTGATTCACTGTTAGCACTGGTGACTGGCAGAAGATGTTGCGTCAAGCATCTGAAAAAACAAAAGGCATAAGATGTCAGTATGAAACGCCAAAAAATCACAAAAATGTAAGTTTTCAATAGCCGACGTCCATGTTTATCTCCTAGGTGTAAATGTCTTTTTACAAGATGATGTTAGTATTTTATTTTTACCCTATCTGAAATTGGTTTTTGTTCTGTTGTTTTTAATTTCTTTTTGACATAGTGCAGGTAAAGTAACATGGACATCAGATTGTTTTGGATGATGTTTGATTCCTGCATGCTAAGAACATAGTGCCACAGGTAGCTCGAAACCTATGGTTTTTATCTATGAAGCTATATAAGTTGGTGCCAACATTAGTTGTAAATTACCATAGTTTTCCTTGTTGCGAAATTTTTCTCTAGAAAGTATGAGTAACACAGGTTCACCACTGTTCCGAGAGCTGGCACGTGCTGCTGATTCAGACGACGTTAGGGATCAATTATCAGTGCTGTTTCGGAGGGAAATTGCTAAAGATTTAAAAAAGATGGAACATTTCTATAGGTTGTCTAATGAACTGAGGGAGACTGTAAGGATAAGAGATGCATATATCAATGAGCTTCTTATAAAAGATAGCTCTAACGAAGTTGTTGAGAGTATTGAAATAATGAGGCGTATGTAGCTTGATGATATGCAAGTGGCTTCTCGTTTGATGCTGATGGCTAAAGAGATGCATGATAAATTACATGAAAAGACAAATTTCATTGTCACATTGAGGCTTAATTAGCATACCAGAATTGTAATAAGGGTTTGTAATAAGCGTGCGACTGCACGCATGTGTCTAGATGAAGTGAAATACAATAAGGGTTTGTAATAAGGCGCGCGAATTGCAATGCAAACGTGCCTAGCTCAATGTGTCTTAAATGTCAGCCCATAGGCTGTTTGTAGTAAACCTTTTTCTAAGATCGTTAACATAAGACGCCTTGTATCTACCTATTTGTTGTTCTTTGTTTTACGATGTTTTCTTTCCCCTTAACTGTCGGTTCTAAATGTGGCTTAACATACTATTTTTTTCAAAATCAATGAGTACATATAAAAAAGGAGAAGAAACATAAAGAAAGATAAATCCAGAGCGTAGAAAAAGATACCTGTCAGTGATGGCCGCAAAATTAACAATCGCTGGCAGAACATAGCATTTAGCCTTAAGATGAAAGACAATTAGCCACTCAAATAGTTGGATATAGTTCAGCCATAATAGACAGCGTCCGTTTACGAATAGGTGATACATTTTAGGAAAAAAGATTACCAAAGGAGATTTGATAATTGAAGTTTATGCTATCTAAAATTTTGAATGGAACATCAGCAAATACGCAAACCTAAGACCATACCTCGCTGGGACATACAATCCGCCCCCAGATGTATGGCGCTGCGCATATTCTTAAATTCGATCAAAAACTCTAGAACAGAACACAATTTAGTCTGTGTACCACGACTAAAGCGAATAGTATCAGCATTCAGACGCAATCAATTGCTTCTGAGAACACATTAGCATTGCGGAGCATGCTTGAGTCACCGGCTGACAAACAACTCCTGGAATTTCTGCCAGCGCCAAAACCTTCAATATCTGCAGAAGAGCAGGGTCAATCAAATCGTCGCAGTCACATATATGATATTTAGACATTTCCAAATCCAGAAAAAAGTTTACCAAAGGAGCCATGACATTTGAAGTTTTTGCCATCTAAATTTTTGAATGGATCATAAGTAAAGATGGAAACAGGAGGACGCATACCTGGATGGGTCATAGAATCTGCTTCAATGTAGGGCGTACGCATATTCCTAAACCGATCAAAAACTCTACGAATAGGAACACAGTTTATATCTGTTGTATCACAGCCGCGAGTAGTATTAGCAGTTTGAAGACGCAATTCAGCTGTTCTTGAAAACATGGCAGCATTGCCAAAAAATGCCTTGATTGAACCGGTAACCAAACGCCTACTCACATTTCTGCGTATTGCCAGCCCTATGCATATTCTGCAAAGTCCAGGGTCAATATATTTCCAAATCATATCAATGCAAAAAGTAACCCACATAGTAGCATACAAAAATAAAAAGAACTAACTCTAACACCTTTTCTAAAGAGGAGGTGGTTAAAATTCTCATTGGTCAAACGGGTTTTCAGACACATAGTGCAATTCATAGTCATCAGCTGCGCACATCAAACACACGCACTACATCAAAATAAGCATCTAACACGTAAAACATGGCGATCGATTAAAACAACAATCCTTAACATGGGATATTACACTGCATTCCATGTACAAACTGAGGAAGTGTATTTGTTTTCTTCATACTGCAAACCAACACAAAGTAGAGACAACGGTTTCTAAACAACCGAAAAATATCAATAGTTCTAAAAAATAAACCCTAATCTAAGAAAAACAACTTAACCTAAAATAACCTCAGGAAAAAACCAATACTAAAAGTTCTAAAAGGCACATAATATAATGAATAACCTCAAAAATAAAACACCCACCCTAAAGTGTTAAAACCTAAATCTAAAATATTAAACCCTGGACAGCAAATGCAAGTTCAAACACACACCTAATATAACGAATAACCTCAAAAACAAAGCAATCTAAATCTAAAATGCTAAACCCTAGACAGCAAATGCAAGTTCAAACACAGGTAACAAAACCAAGATACCAAATTAATGAAACAACCTATTAAAAAACCAACAGAAAACAAAAGAGAAACCTAATATGAGAATGGAGAACGCTACCTGAATTAAAAGTCGGATTAAAAAAATAATAACAATCGAGTCCACAACATATACTCAACAGAGAATATGGATTCCATATGGCTCTCATGCAAAAAGAGGAGACGCCATTTAGACTCCACATTATCTCAAAGATAAGCTATGAGAATGAGAGGGAAAGTGTGTGAAGAATGTGGAAATCCGAGTCAGGTGAGATTTATGAAAAAAATAGAAGTCGATACTGGCGGTTTATCGTCATATCAGTCGGATCAGCCCGATCAATATGGGAGAAGAGGAGAGTTATATATCAGTATTTATTACTATGTGCTGGCTTTTAATAAATTTTAATAAATTATTTGTGTTTATACATGAATAATAATATGCTTAGTTTTGTTTTGGTGTTACAGTGTGTGTTTATAGCAAAACAAGCTGCTATGTCAAACACTCAGGATATAAAAGCTACAGTCAATGTAACAATATAAATTATGAGAAGAATCAATACACCTCACAAGACAAAGCTCTTACTCAACAATAGCTTAATCCAATGTAATATAATGTAGTTAGCTGTAGTTTAATTCATATTAGATGACTTTCTCATTTGACTTTAAGTATAATAAACCCCATAATGTAACATTTCTCATTAAGTGAAATACCATCATTTCACACCTTTCTAGTTTCTCAAGTATGATATTAAGCAAAATCCGCTCTAACAAACTTCGGCCATCATAACAAACTCCGACCACCACTTTACCAAACTCAGGCCACCCTAATTAACTCAAACCACCACATATCCACCATAAATCACCAGAAATACATAAAACATATCACAAATCAATCAAATTCATCATCATAATCACCATTATTACACTCAAGTCAATCAAAAGCAACAAAATCATTTAATTTGACTAATAATTGTTTTACCCTGCCAAAATTTAAATCAAAATTTTCTTAATTTGTTATTATAATAGCAAGAAGCTTTAATCACTGAAGTAGTATCATTTTATACACTATTTCAGTGTCATTTAACCCCCTAAATCATGTAAATATGCCCAGATTATGTGCTTAATATTAGTTTTTAGATTTTTAGATACTTGGAAGGATGGCAATTAAGAAGGAATACAACCGTGACTTGTCTTATTGGAGAAGAAAACGGAAGAGATTATGACTCTACACCAAAAATCATGAAGAATTGTGCATACAGCGCGTGGAGACGGCGTCGCGGGCATAAAGTGACACCATTGTGATCCATCTGGTGACGGCGTCAGAGATTTAGTGACGGCGTCATGACTAGCCGACTTAATGAGGATCTAGAATCATCCACGTAGTGACGGCGTCATGATTACAACGCGACGCCGTCGCAACGATATCTCTATATATATTAAACCGATTTTTGGGTTTCAAGTGTGTAACTTATTGGATAACCTTTTGTAAAACTTCGTGGAGATGAACCCTAGCTCTTGAGCAGTCTTCATAGGTCATTTTTAGGGACGTAGTCAAAACCCTATCAAACACTACCTTAAATCCATGTTTTAATTTAAGTAAGGTTATTTATCATTAATTATTCAATATGTCTATGTGTTGTGTGATTGATTTATCTCTTTGCTTTCTTTATAACATGCGAGGCTAAACCCTCCTTTGTATTTGCTTATGATTGCATGAAAGTCGAATTGTAGATCCTTTTACTGTTGCTTCTTGATTGATGATTGTGCGCGTTAGGTTCTAGAAAACCAGCTTTTGTCTGTATATCGTTGTAGACATGTCTAGGGAAACGCGAGTGCGTAGAAAGGATACCATCAGGTAACAATCTTCATACTACCTTGCCCTTTTATATGGTTGATCCCTCTTAAGATATTTCACATGCATTTAATTACTCTTGGGGGCCTTGTAATAGTCTTCATACTGTTGGAATATGAACAAATATAAATTATATATGTCCGGGAATTATTCGAGCCTACGGGGACGCACATGTTAATATGTAGAACGATGTTTTATATATTAAAGTAATATATATTAGTGATTTAGCAAACAATTGATAATTACATTAGTTAGTTGTTTAAATGTTAAACTAAAAGGACTAATGTGTAAAACCGAGAAAAAGGAAGGTTCGGGTTGCCCCTTTTCCTTTGGGCCGGCCGAATACCCCCTCTATAAGGAGGTGGGATTACTTTCTTTTCGTCCAAGTTATAGAGGCTATATAAAGGGATTCAAGGGTTCATTATTGATACGTGTTTTAAGAAAATAAACCCTAAATGTATCCTCCCTCTCTCCCTTGGTTTGTTCGGCCGAAACCCACAAAGGGTTTTTAGTTTTGGCTTTTGGTTCGACCGAAAGAAACCACAAAGGTTTCCGGTTTAGTTGATTGTCAAGATACGGTGTTTGTTTGCTAAACCACTACTAGTACTAGCAGACTTCATTGTTTGCTAAGAACATATTATGTGTGACGAAGTAGAGGGATTATTCTTTTGATCCTTGGTGGTTTTACGTGGTATTATACACACGCGTATATTGAAGATGGTGTAACATTTATTGCTATAAGCATTCTAACGTTTCTTGCTAAAGGTATATCTTCAATCTCTTATTAATTATAAATTCTATACGTGTTTGATCTTTCCGCTACGTACTCGTGCTATGTTTAATTGTTAATTAGATCTAAAATCCCAACACTTATTAGGGCTTATAGCTAGTCAAGTTACTAAAATATATGCTTCAAAATATAATGGATTAATTTAATGTATTTTTATGGGATTTTAAATTAGTAATAAGTTTCAACTCCAAATACTTTAATAAAAATATAAGCTTAAGCTTTAGACTTATAATATAAGCTCAAGCCCCAATCCCAGCCAGCCCAGCTCCACTCTAGCCCCAGACCATTTCCCCAAACATACCCAAAATAACAGCATTGACATTGGTCAAGGTATGGTGTTTTAGTATATCGAATTAAAGTATAAGAAATATATATACCAGAACAATGCTTTTGCATAAATGATGAATAGAAGCAGCACCAAGAACATCCTGTCTATCCTCCAAAGACCAATCATAGTAATCTGTCAGAACATGTTTGAATGCAAAGTCTTTCACACCGCCAGAGATAAGTACATCGGAGAGACGTGACTCTGTTGTGGTTTGGTTGTTGTTATTATTGTTGGTGAGTAACGATGATTGAGGAAGGATTGACTGTTTTTTGAGGTTTGACTGTTCCTCCATTGTGATTTCTGGTATTGCGTAGGTGAAGTTAGGTGACAGTTTATTTTGGTGTCAAACAAGCGAATAACTGGTTTATAAAGGTGGGTTAATAGTGTGGGTTGGTTGGGTTTGGGTTAACTCGATCATGTCAAAGTCGGGTCAAGGTATGATTACATTACGGAGCTAGATCTTATTTAAATTCGGGTTATCTAATCCTATATAGTATTTTGGTTAATTGGATAGATTCGAATTCGAGTTAGCAAAACATTTTCAACCTAATATCTGACTCATATAGTATTCGGGTTACTCAAGCCGATCCGAATAACTCGAATAATATTATTGACCCGAGTAACCCAATCTGAATAGGCTTAATCGAGTCTATTCGGGTTTTTTTTACACCTATAATTATACTTTTATTACTTTTTTGGAATTTTCATATTAAATAACCTACTTTCAACATCGTCAATAACTTAAATCGTACTTGTAAATTTTATTATTTTGTAAGTAATGAGGTATTAGGCGGACGGGCGTTGCTGCAGAGCCTAATATCCGATAATTATTGTCTATAAAATCTGATAGTTTTGGTCTGGTAAAATTTTGAATCTAAAAAATATAAGACAAAGACTAAACTAACAAATTAAATTTTACCAAAAACAACTACTGAATTCATAATCAAAATGCACAAAGAAAGCAGAATATAAACAAATACATAAATTAGATACAGAAATAAGTTTGTGTTGCAAAATAAATATACTCTAGAAATAATACAATAATCTATCTATCTATAGCTATATCTATATCTATATCTATATATTCCAATATATAGCAGTTGAAAAAGACCTTTAATACCCCTCTAATAAAAAAATACTGAGATTCTAAGATGTCTAAGTTGGTAATTTTACATAAAACATTTAAATTAAACCAATAATTAAAGAAAGTCAAAGCTTGTGTGCCAAGCCCCCTAATTTTTGGGTAAACTACCAACTTCACCGATTGTAACCGGGCTTTTTAAAACTCATTAACCTAAAAAAGTTACCACCTATTACGCTTCATTCCAAAAACCTATACCCAGTTGTGTCAATCATACACCCTAAACCGCTATCATCATCAGAAAATCGCATGATGGTTCAACTTTCGCTTCATCCGGATTATATTTGTATAAAAGATATCGTTTTCACAGTTCAGAAGAGTAAGTACCTAATTAGCACAACCATTATCTTAATCAGTAAGCAATTCTTACTCCTATTTATTGTTCTTTAATCTTGATGATGTCGATTTTAATTGTAGTATTGAGGATTTTTTTTGTTTTAGTTTATAATAGTGACAAAACACCATATATTTGAAAAATGATTCTATGATATGTTTCAGGTCACAAAATTAAAGCGAATGAAAGACAACAATTGAAAGAACTAAAACGTGTTTTCTATGATTTAAAGGTTAGTTTGTGTTATGTATTCTTTTTATAATGAATCATTTTATAAAAATTGGGCTTTTTTATATCCGCTAAAGGTTAGTTTGTGTTATGCGTTGCTTTGAAGATGTACTTTAAGAGTGATTATACTTCTTTAGGATGTATGTTTGGTGATGTATGGTTAGTTGCACTTAACTATGTGATATGAGGCTAATTAGCATACTTTATGATTGTTATTCTTTTTTAATAACATATCTAATTTTTTTGCGTGACTAGGTAGAAGCAGACATACATCAAGGTTTGGCGGCAGAGATAATTAAATTGTAGAAAGGGAGTTCGATTGCAAGTGTTGCACTAAAGGTGGTGTCAAGCTAACCCGCTAAGTGAGAATGGATGAAGATATTAAGGTACTCGATGAATACCATATCAAATGAATACAAATGATAAATATGGTGATTTGATATTTATATGGTTCTTTTAATGCATGTTTACGCCACTTGCGTTTCAATGTCTTGTGGACCTTACTTCTAAAAGTCTTGAAATGCACATGATATCAAGTTGGTTAAGGTTTTCCTTTTCACTCCTTCTTGCCTTGTAATATGTTGAACTCCGTCATCTAAGACTTTGACTATGAACAATGAGTTGAATGATTGTTAGCAGGTTGGAATTTATCTTTCCAGTTAATTCAAAAGATGATTCACCATTAGGATCTTAGAACGATGAGTTGGTTTCACAAGGTTGTCGATGAAGGTTGTATAACAGGTAATTATCACTTTAGTAAACGAAAACCTTTTTGCAACGGATTCTGATAGTTGTATTGTGAACATATATAACCAGGATGAGTTTCTTGGGGAAACAAAAAACCCGTGACAACTATCGAAAATTTAATTAATGAAGTGGATTTTATGAAGTTTAACCACGATGCAGAAGTTTTAGCTGTTTGTTTGTATTTTTTTAGCACAATAAGAAGATTAAGTGTATATAAAGTACATAATGTGTTTTATCTTCTGCCTTTTTTTTCTTCTGTCGCGTGCTTATGTTTAACCATGATGCACAAGTTTTAGCTGTTAACAAGCATTATCAATTCAATTCTCATACACCGGTCAAAGAAACATCTAGATCAACAAGCTCTATCAATTTATCATGTTCCTGCTTCTATAACTTAAAATGGACAAAATGTTCGTTGAAAAAAGATCTAACATTGGCTATAGTTCATCAATTTTCGTTCTTACAAAGATAAAATGATGATGTGTTTTGGTTTAGCTAATAAAATATTGAACTTTTTAGGTTGATTGTCTCATTTTTATTGGGTTGTTGTGCGCGCCTGTTTTTCAAACACACATAACAAAGAGAAACCCTGTATAACAATTTCCTGGCATGTCTGGGAATTGGCGAATTCAGAGGAAGTAGTGACATTTCTAAATCTTAGCCATTCCTATTAAAAGGTATATAAATATACATTGATTTCTATCTTAAGTTCTAGCTTTTTTTGCATTATTTTGTAATCGGATATTAGTATGTTATATGCTCCAAGTACTGTACAGTTGTCTCAGTTTTGCTAGGTTTATATCTCAGCTTTTTTTGTTTTTTATTTTTATGCTCCAAATATTATTCAATTGGTTTATATCTCAATTATTTTGTAATCAAATATTAGTATCTTATATATCTCTAATAACCATTTAACTTGGTAGATAAGACTCACTGTATATAGTTTTTATGATGCAATTTTATGCTGCAACTTTACTGTTCTTTTTGTCATAATTCATCTTCTCACCTTCTCATATCAAGTTTGATGTTTTGATGTTGATTTTATTGTTAGTGGTTAAATAATCACACTGCATTTTCTGTTGTTCGATCAAATGCCACATCCATTTTTATATAATTACAAATGTGATCTACTTTATCTATGTGGAAAAATTGACTACATTGGTTCTTCTGCCATGCTTTATAAAGCTTTATATAATTTCTTTGGTTGAACAATGGGATTGACATTTGTTTGTTTTGTCTATTCATGTTGTCGAAGAATGTGATTTTTCAAATGCTATTAAGATGTAAGCTTACTTAACATTTCATCTTACACAAACTCTCTTTTCTTTTCAATTGCAGAAATAGAGGAAGATTCAAAGTGTTGGAGCTTCTGCTTCTTAACATAGAACACAAATTGTTTATTGCTTTACTTCTTAATTGACCATTTTCAAAGATAAATACAATTTTGTATTGTTGAATTTGGCAATCAATTTTTAGATTCCAACAAAGAAGGATTGAGATGGATTCTTTTGGCTTTTAGAAATGTTAAATTTTATACGTAGGTTAAATGGTACAATATTCTATTGTTGAATTTGGCAATCAATTTTTAGATTCTACGTATGCTGTTGTTTGGCTGGCATTATACTATGTCTTATATAAACAGTAGTTAGTTTGGGACTGCTTATTAAAATTGTTTATTACGTTTTGATTAGTTTATTTGCGTTCGAAAATTAATTATAGTTTTTTTATGGTGGTGGGTTTTTGTAGTGAAGTTTTCTCCTTGACAATCTTTATCTTATATTTTTAGATTAAGTGACCTGTTAACATTAAAGCAATAAATAAATAAATAAAGTTTTGGCAAAATTCCAGGCATGGTGTTGCTTAGGATGCCATTGTACCGGGTTTTATGTTGTTTACAATAGGAAAAAAAGTTACCTTTATCTATATGTTTGGGATTTGCGGGTTAAAACTGCTTATCACGTTTGAGATGAAGTATTCTCGGTTTCGACCCATTTATTACTCTACGGGTCAAAATTGACACCTCTATATGTAAAGTTAGAATGAATATTTTTTTTAGGAGTAAACTAAATTAGAAATTTTATGTTATAAAAATGCACAGTGGGTGACCTTCGACCCATTTGACCAATTTTCATTTCAATCGTTTTTAACCATTTGACCCGCTAGAGGTTGAAGACACACAAAACCGCTCTATTCCTAATTAAATAGACCAAAATTTATATCGGTAAATTACTATGTATAAATTCTATTTAGTCTTAAGTGACTAAAGATACAAAGATACATTTAAAGAGGCTCATCATATCAATAGATCGTTATTAGCCTTGGGATACGTGTTTCTTCGCTTGCCCACACGCCATGTACAGAGACATAATACTCAGCCAATTAGGTATTCCTTTAAATTAATGATTTATGGGTTTCAGGATATACTACTTGAGGTTGTCAGCAGGGAAAGATGGTTATATTTGTTCGTATAAGCCTACGACATGAATATTGTTGAAGAAACACTTATTAAACTTTTAAGTATTTTTTTCTTGATGATTATCCGTACAAGGATCAGGACCATATTCAAAAAGTAAGTATATTTTTTCTTGATGATTTCGATTTCAATTGTAATATTGATTTCTATTTCAATGGCCCAGCAGCTCCGTGTTATTTTTTATAAGGTTAGGATTTATTTAATACTACATGTTTTTTCTTTATTGTTTCTACAGTTTGTTCCAAATTGATTTCTCAACTGTTTGTTTGGAAGGTGTGAACAAGATGGAGGTATGTGTTTTTATAAATCATATATCATACGGAGAAACACTAATTTATGTGTTTTTGATTCAGTTATATTTTCATTATTTCTTAAAAATAAGTTTTGGACTTTGATTGATCTTGAGATCTTTTTATTGCAGCCATATTTAATGTGGTTGAGTTCAAGCCTTCAAGAATAAGGTAATTATCTCAATCCTTTATTTGTTGATTGAAATGCTTGTTGGAATGTGGTAGTTGGATCTAGGTGTTATACGACTAGAAGTACGTGAGCCTATTGGGGGCATACACGTTAAGACACATAGAATACATTTATTCTTTAATATACTTCACGAATATATTTAAATAGTCGTTATAGTTTATAACTAACTAAACGGTTATTTAAATATGTAAACCGAAGGGACTTAAATTGACAAACCCAAAGGGGTGCCTTATGATGGCCGGCCCCTATGGTTTTTTAGAGGGGGTGTTTGTGTTGATTTAGAATTGAGGGGGTGGATGAATTGGAATAAGGAATGAATTATGGTTTCCTTGTTCCCCAAGGATTAGGTTTTGGGTGCCTATATAAATACCCATCCCCTAGCTCATTATTCATTCATTCAAAATCCCTAAAAACCTAAATTGATTTTCAGTTTCCCCTCTCCTTCCAAAACCGAATTTCTAAAACCCTAAAAGGGTAATTCGGTCTCTTTTCTCCTATTGATTAATTTCGGTGAAAACCCTAAAATGGTTTTGGTGCTATTGGATTCCCAGAAGCTCGATCATTAGCTCAAGTTATTCAAGGGTTTTGATTTGTTTTGTTCTCCAGGTAGACAACAATTTGAAACCTTTAGGGTTTCGATTTCTTGGATTTCGGGTCAACCGAATTTAATTAAAACCCTAATTAGGGTTTGGTGATTTTTGGTTCATATACAAAGGTTGTTTGTGATTTTCGATTCAAGAAAAGTGCAACACTTGGTGTTTGTGAGACGTGAAGTAAAGACTAGCATCTTGATGTGTTTGTGAGACGTGAAGTAAAGACTAGCATCTTGAG
>BQNB010073701.1:0-29241 GCA_026074375.1 Tanacetum coccineum
TCATTTACTCCCTTGGGCGTCAATACTGGTATTATATAAGGATACCTATACTTTTGGGCTAATTTCTTCTTGATCTCTTAACGATTAACTTCAACCATTTACGCGACTTCACTTTATTCCCTTTTGATGAAATCAAAATTTGGCATAGTTTGTAAATTCCACTAGTTATTTTACCATTCGACTCCGAGTTGGAACACTCTTCTTATGCTTTTGAATCGCATATTTTGTTTAGTAATCCGTCGTTTTGAAGTCTTCCAGTTGATTAGAGTACAACAATTAACTTGTCACCTCATACGTGTCACTTTGGAGCACCTACCTTTAGAACACGACTCTTTACGTTTATTTTGTTGATTGAATAATTCTTTACGTTCTTTTTCTTTGACTGCTTCTGTGTTCGTTTAGATATTCTTTATACTTGCTATGACCTATCGCTTTACAAAAAAATCTCGATGTCAACCTATAAACCATTTTGTTGTCACCCTATGAGCTACTTCACGTTCACTTTATTGACTATTTCATTACGTTATAAAACTATTTGATACATTTCATACATTACACTATTTTGACGAAAATGAGCATTGCATCGTTGGCCCTCAAATATACATAGCCTAATCACCTATGTATATTTGGTGCATAGACTGATTACCTATGCATTCAGGAAGAACCATGTCATGCTGAGAATAGTCACCTTAAAACCTACACCTCTTCATCAACACAATTCCGGAAGAAATATCCGCATCTTTTCACTGAACCCGTACCTTCGTCAAGTGTCGCAACTTGAGCCTTGAGGACAAGGCTCATTTAACGGGGAAAGACTGTAACAATCCGTATTTTTGATCAATGTACAACGTCATTTAATTCACTATTTATTTATTTATTTATTTTCTCGTACGCGTTTGCTTTTAATTTTAATCATTTCGTTAAATCGCGTAAGCTAAAAAGTATCATTCAACGTAAACGGGTACCAAACAAATTAAAATTTACGTCGGGCAATCATTATATTATTTTTACTAAGTAATAATTAACTTATTATGTTTTATTTTTATTGGTTACGTAAATCATTTACATATACACTCCCCATTTAAAACCTTAAGACTTTCTTCTATCTTGACCAAGACTCCTTAATTCCCTCCCATGGTCCCTTTGAACTTTGACCACCTCATTATATCACCCTTGGACTAGTCTTGGTCATTGAATTCCACCTTTGACTAGCCTATTATATATATTAGACTTGCACTAGTAAAGATCATAACACACAACATTTATCACTTAGCAAAAACCAACAAATCCTCCCTTTTTCTCTCTATTGAGCTACGGCTCAAAATCATAAACATAAGCAACCCATACAAATTTTTCTACCACTCATACAAGCATTCCTACATCAAATCTAAGATATCATAAGGTTGCATTCGGGCGTATTTATGACGCATTTTCACGCATTTGATTTACATTATTGATTATCATTCACGCAAGGTGAGTTCATAGTCTCGCATTTCAATCTTTTCAATGTTTTATAAACCCGCGAGGGGAATACATGCTCGTTTACAAACTTGTATATTTTACTACAGTACAATTACCTTTCAATACTTTGTGAGTTCATAGCCCCTTTTTCTACTACTTGTTTTATTAAATTCGGGGGAGATTACATGCTTGATTTCTTTGGACACAAGTGTTTTCAAAACTGTATGCTATTTCCTGATTACATTATTGCCTAAGTTACCGTATTGCCATTTAAGTCCCCTTTTATCATGAACCGTTAATTACCTGCTGGGTATACGCTAGTGTTATGGATAGATCTATCGGGACTGACCATCCCCGTCTGGGCTGTGGTTTCTAGTTGACCATTGACGCATTTAACATTTGAAGAAAATTCGTAGGATGTTTGGCAACATCTGTATTAAGAAAATTCGTAGGATGTTTTTGTAACATCTGTATCCGTGTTGGGGCACAAACCTCGAGTACTGGTTTGATTACAGTTTATTACGTTAAGGTTCGGTGTCATGAGCTTAGGGCAATAATACATGTTTTAGACTATTGAATGTGTTTCATAGTCTACTATTACTTCGATCTTGTGGTCCACGCTATTTCCTGATAAACCTATGAATTCACTCAACAATTTTGTTGACGTTTTAGCATGTTTTAATCTCAGGTGCTGAGGCATAAGCTTGGATGGGAGCCGTGACGGATATCTATTAGAGGGATTCTGATTTCTTAAATTCAATGAAACTTTTGTCTTATAAAATCTTAATGTCTTTTTATCAAAACTATGGGACCTAACGTGAAAACTCTGATCTTTTGTAATGACATTGAATGAATCTTATTTTTAACGTCCATTTAAGGTCGTTTTTTATATCTTGATTTTTGTACTTTGACGTAGCACCCCATTGTTACCTTTCCGCTGCGACCTGATTTTGGGGGTGTTACATCATCGATGAACACGATCACAAATTTATCTAAGTATGGTCTGCATACTCGGTTCATCAAGTCCATAAACATTGCCGGCGCGTTAGTCAACCCGAAAGGCATCACTTGAACTCTAAGTTGGTGATAACTAGACCTCAAGTCGATCCTAATGTACAGCCTCTAAGAACAGTGTTGGTTTCTGAAGTTCTTCCGTCAGCTAGCTCGACAGCGTAACTAACGTCTAAGGCATAGGGTGTGATATCTAGCAATGCACTAAAAGTATTTGATACGAAACTTATATCGGCACCCGAATCAAATAACATATAAGCATGATGATCGTTGAGAAGGAACGTACCTGTGACAGTGTTGGAACCCGGGTTAGCGTCACCTCCTAGGACATATGCTTTGCCTCTTGCATCAAGAACTCTTGCTTTGTTTCCACGGTTTTGGTTCTTGACTTTGGGACAATCCTTCCGGTAATGTCCTTGTGCACCACACTCAAAACACGTAATACACCATGATATCCTGCTTGTAGTTTCCTGAGTATGTACAGTCACTACAGATTTTGCCAATCCCTGGCTAGATGTCCAATCCTCTTACAGTTACGACACTTAGCAGTATATTGTCCTTCGTGGTGTAGCTTACACTTATTGCAAAACAGAAGTGTTCCCTCATAACCATTCTTCTCATTGTTACTAGAACTAGCTCATATATGCTCTAGCAACTTCTTACCTCCAGTTTTTCTGTCGTTTGTGGGGTGGTTTTGGTTGCCCACTGTTTTTCCATGATTGTTGTTCAATCTTCCTCTTGTATCTCTGCATTTCTTATGCATATAAGCAATTCAACTTATGATCCATCAAGTTGTTTGCGATATCGAAAACATCTTATAGTCTTTGGGTTTCTGCAACAATTACATTGTCCCCTTGGATATTATCGGAAGACCTCCAATAAAATTTCCTCCACCCATCTTCTTCCTCCTCGGGGACCATTTGGTACACAATAATTGTAATTTGCTTGGAACCGTTGAGTGTAATAGCCTTGTACATTGTTCTTCACCGCACAAATTCCACAACTCTGTTTCCATCTTTTAGATCTCATTTCTTTGGGCAGGTACACTCAGTCAATCTCACATTCAAAAAGCTCTCCCCATGATAAAGCGTATGCAGCATCAGTTTCGATGGTTCTCTTGTGAGAATTCCACCAGGTTAATGCACTATCGAGTAAAGTACAGGTAGCATACTTCACTTGATATCTCTCCGGACAGTTGCTGATGTGAAACACAGTTTCCATCTTTTCACTCCATCTTATCAAACCAACCACACCTTCTATTCCTTTAAAACTCAGTGGTTGACATTTCATGAAATCTTGGTAAGTACATTCACGAGCAATAGGTCTATCGCCTCTTCCATTCACATTACGGTTCTCATTACCGTCACCGTTGTCCCCTCCATTGTTTCCATTTCCAGTACCATTTCCATTACCATCTCCTCCTCCATTGCCATTCCTATTCCCGAGTTCAAGATCTCGGTTAACCCGACGAGCCTCTAGAGCTGCGTCCACACGCTGGTTGATAATTTCTTCAATTGCAGCAGGGGTCATACAGGAACGAGTGTTAGTCATTGTTCTACATCACAAGACACAACCCATAATGAGATTTTGAAACGAATACATAATTATTAGATAACGATAATCTAATACATGCTATGAAATAAAATATAATTACAACACGATTGCCAGAATGAATAAATAACAATATAGATAAATAAGCAAGAGAGTCAAAACAAGCTTTTCATTTCATGAATAAAAGCATAATTCGGTTACAACCAAAATCCAAAATAGGTACATGATCCATAATTATTTCTACTGCTAACATCTAGACCTAACCATCAGTCTAGTGTCCTACATGATCATGGTACAACTGGTCTAAGGGCGAAAACCCAAACGTCTCTCAACATATGACTCCAACCTCCTAAGTCTCCCCCGAGTATCATCACGATCCCTATGAACCTGACGAAACTCCTCCTGTCAAAGAGACACATGAAGTTGAAGACCATTCACACGATCCCTCTCGATATCCAACATAGCACGAACCTTGAGGTTCTCCAACCTCAAGCTGTCAATCCTCTCAATCATACTAACTCTCTGTCCCCTAGCTATTAACTGATCAGCCTCCAACCGTCTCTGAACAGTCTCAATCCCGACAATCCTAGCAATACGAACCTTAGACATGTGATGGTAAAAGTCACGCACAACATCATTCAAGTCAATCAGCATATCCTCGAATGACCTAACAATGCCATCCCTAGTGCCAGACGAATCAGAAGAATCCTCTCCAGCTGGCTTTACAATCTCCTCCTCAACTATCAGTGCGGACATCGGGTCGATACCTACCTCAACCGTATCTCCAACACTGGTGTCAGCCTCATACACCTCAGTGTCATCCCTGACATCCCTAGGGTCAATCTTAACATGATCTCTAAAGCTCCTTTATTTCTATGGGCCGAAGCAGTCGCTACCGCATGTTACACCCAAAACCGATCCATTATACGGCGTTGCCATGAAAAAACTCCTTATGAGCTCTTACATGATAGAAAACCTGATCTATCTTACCTTCATGTCTTTGGTGCACTTTGCTATCCAAACAATGATAGTGAGGATTTGGGCAAACTTCAAGCTAAAGCTGCTATAGGTATTTTCATTGGATATGCACCCAAGAAGAAAGCTTACCGTATCTACAACCGACGTACCCGAAAAATCATTGAAACCATCCATGTCGATTTGGATGAGCTGGCAGCTATGGCTTCTGAACAACTCGGTTCAGGACCTGGGCTTTAATCTATGACTCCTGCAACATCCATTTCAGGACTCGTTACAAACCTTATTCCTCAAAAACCTTGTAATCCACCACCTAGAGATGATTAGGATCGTTTGTTCCAACTCATGTTTGATGAAATCTTCAATCCTCCAACAATGGTTGTCTCTCCAGTTCTAGTCGCTAATGTACCAAGAGCTGGGGATTTAGCCGATTCACCTGTGTCTACGTCAATTGACCAAGATGCTCCATCAACAAATATTCCATCAACACAAGAACAAGAACATTCTCTAATTATTTCTCAAGGTTTTGAAGAATCACCAAAAACCTTACATTTTCATGATGGTCCACTTCACGAATCCCTTCATGAAGACTCGACTTCTCAAGGATCGTCATCTAATGTGAGACCAATCCACACTCCATTCGAATCACTTGGTAGATGGACTAAGGATCATCTTATAGCAAATGTAATCGGAGATCCTTCTCGTTCTGTCTCCACAAGAAAGCAACACGAAACTGATGCCATGTGGTGTTATTTTGATGCCTTTCTAACTTTAGTAGAACCAAAGAACTTCCAACAAGCAATGACCGAACCATATTAGATCGATGCAATGCAAGAAGAAATTCACGAATTTGAAAGACTACAAGTTTGGGAATTGGTGCCGTGTCCAGATAAAGTCATGTTGATCAAACTAAAATGGATTTATAAGGTCAAGACAGATGAATTTGGCGGGGTACTAAAGAATAAGGCTAGATTAGTTGCTCAGGGATTCAGGCAAGAGGAGGGAATCAATTTCGAGGAATCATTTACACCGGTTACAAGAATAGAGGCCATCCGTATCTTTGTAGCAAATGCAGCCAACAAGAATATGACGATTTTCCAAATGGATGTCAAAACGGCGTTCTTAAATGGCGAGCTCAAAGAAGAGGTCTACGTTTCTCAACCAGAAGGATTTGTGGATCAGGACAACCCATCGCATGTGTATAAGCTCAAAAAGGCCCCGTACGGTCTCAAACAAGCACCACATGTATGGTACCACATGCTGTCAAGTTTCCTCATTTCACAACATTTCTCAAAAGGTACAGTTGATCCAACACTCTTCACACGAAAAGCAAGAAACGACTTATTACTGGTACAAATTTATGTTGACGATATAATATTTGCATCCACTAATACTGCTTTGTGTAATGAGTTTGCTAATCTGATGACCACTAAGTTCAAGATGTCGATGATGGGGCAGATGTCATTCTTTTTAGGATTAAAAATCTCTTAAAGTCCTAGAGGCATATTCCTAAACCAATCAAAATATGCTTCTGAAATTATTAAAAAATATGGTTTGCTAACTAGTGATTCTGTAGACACACGAGGTAGAAAGGAATATCTGGTATGAACGATTCTACAGGGGAAATAGTGAATGCTACACTTTTTCTAAGGCATGATTGGGATCCCTCATGTATCTAAACTTCCAAGTTTACACAGACCTTATTTTATGTAGTCTGCTATGTGACTGGGTATCAAGCCAAAGCCTACCAAAAAGCACTTAAAATTCGGTTTTAAAACGGATCTTTCGATACTAAAGGGAACCATTACATGGGTATACTGGTTACCTCGAGGATACCGGGATGTCTCTAAACCAAACATATTCAGTCGCAGATCATGCGAGGTGTTAGAGACACTAGACGCTTAGTAGTAGTAGTACTCAGGAAGCGCTCAATTCTTAGTGATGATTGTTAACTGGTCTTCCAGAAGAAAAGAGCACTCGCGATTCGAGTAAGAGGTTGAATATATTTTCTTTCTGGTGTTTGCCTTCAAATCTATGGATTCTGTCCACAGCTAACAGATTATGGCTTTCAATTCAATAAGATTCCTTTGTACTGCGGCAACAAAAGTGCAATTGCTATATGCTGCAACAACGTTCAATACTCAAGAGCAAAACACATCGATGTACGCTACCATTTTATAAAGGCTCGGGTGGAGAATGGAATAGTGGAACTCTACTTTGTTAGGACGGAATATCAAATGGCTGACATCTTCACCAAACCCTTGCCACAAGAAAGATTTAATTTCTTGATCGAAAAGCTCGGTATGAAAAGCATGTCTTCGAAACGCTTAAAAAGTCTGTCAGAGGAGAGGGAGACGAGTTAAAGGTGGTTTACGTGCGGTATTCCTGTATCATATGTACATAAGAAAATATAAAAACACAAAAATATTTTTTTCTTTTATTTAATTGTTCAAAAAAGGAAAATTTTAAAAAATCAAAAAATACAAAAAATATAAAAATTAAAAAAATATTTGTTTATCTCTGGCATGTCTTCTGAAAATCGATAATATTTACGGCTTTAGAAATGTCATTTAAGAATGATACGAGGCTGTAAATGAAGTTCGAGCAGAAGTTCTAATCACTTTTAAAACATGCCAAAATGGTTTGCTATTATTTCAAATAACAACCCGGTCATCATCTTAAAGGCAAGTTTTTCATCAAAAAGAAAACTTGACCTCTCAACGGGAATTCATTTTCTCAGGCATGGTCTACGTTATGACCATGCAAAGACTTGTGTTTACTTTGCAACATAACCCGTGCTTCCTATATACAATAATTGTACGTGTTAGGGTATTTATTTGTCAGAATAAGAGAAATCTTATTTTTTTTAGTAAAACGTTATCTTCACAATGAATCAGTGTTTTCAGTAATCACAAAAAGATTTTTAAAGACAGTTCGACCACTCAAACAATGACAACGGCTCTTTAAATAGAAAACGGGTCATTATTTGAGGGGGAGAAAGCGTCATCAAATAATCTTTTAAAAGATCTTTCAAAATAAGTCACGGAATATACGGATACAGTTTTTGATAATGACGGATAACAATTTAAAGGGGAGTTAATGTATTTTAACTACAAGAGCTTTAGATGTCATTTGTTTCAAACTTTAGGGACTTATTTGCACTTTGAGACTTAGTGAATTCAGGCTTTAAACTTCAGACGATCAATATTACCAACACCTCATAGTTTGTAAAAGACTTAGGAATGCTTGGAAATACTTTCATAGTTTTAAATGCCTTGAAGTTGATTCTAACGGAATAGATTTAAGCTTATTAATTCTTCGAACACGATCTCAAGTATATGTGCGTACAAGGTTTTGCTGATTCCGAGGTATCGAAACCAGCAAGGGGGAAGGAGTAGACACACTAGAACGTACAACAAGTACACGTCATAGAGTTCATAGCCTTCTTTGATTTTAGGCCATTTCGAGAAGACAAATGTCATAACCGTAGAGAAAATTAGTGTTTTATCTTGTTACTTTTGGGTGCACTATTTCATCCACATGGGGGAAGAGATATCTTGTTATTTTTAGTATGCATCATTTGAGTTCCCAAGGGGAAGTGTTGGGAGAATAACTATTTAAAATGTGAGAAGAGTTCTTTCTGATTCAATTAATGTTTTACCCAATCAGTTAATGACTAAGCTTATTTTAAAAAATGAGTAAAATTAGTTGAAAAAAGAGGTACATATAGGTTTGATAAGTATGATGATTCCTTAAGATAGTCAGTATTCTGCAGAAAGAAATGAGTACATTTGTAACTTAGTTGACTTAGGTGTTATCTTTTCAGCTACTTAGAGGGAATAATTGTGTCATCCAGGACTTAGTTGACTTTGGTGTTACAATTTATATCACCACAAACGTGTAAGGAGAAATACGGACATCCGGGACTTAATTGACTTTGGTGTTATGGTTTCGAATTAGTTGTGTACTTCAGATATTTGGGCTTTATACATCAAGACTGCTTGATGCGGCTTGCACATCTGCGTTGAATCTACTCAAGTATGGATTGCTGGTTCGGGGGGAAGCTAAGACAACTTCCAAAAGGAGATTATCAAGACGAACTACAGATTGCTGACGTGGATATATAAATGACACTTTGTCATTTTCGGTTTGAACATATTCAGGTCCTGTCTCATACAAAGTCTTGTGAATATATAAATGTGTAGTATAGACTTAAAAATTAGGCATATATAGTGTTTGAGTATGAATTTTAAAGAATTTCTTAGTAAATTCAAATTTTTTAAATTAACATACTCAAAAACACCATATAATAACCCATCATATATTGAGGGGAGTCATTAAAAATGATCATAAGTGCGGCTTGTTAATAATTAAGACAATTCTTTCCCCCAAGCAGCTATATTTGATTCAATTGATATCCCAAGAATAACAGAGATTTAATATTTTTTTGATAATGGAGAAAATGTGATTAAAAAGATATTGCTAAAGATGTATTTTCAAGATCTTAAGTGTACGCTATCCATATAGTGGTGCTAAAACTCTTTTGATTAATTAATGCACATATAAAGGCGGAGCAAATGGTTATGCGAAGGCTGTAATGTGAAAGTACCAAAGACCGACCATTTAATTTTACTTATTGGAGGTTACAAGGTGGTAAGTTTAGGTATTCGTTCCAAGATCCACCAGAACCGAAGGGATCTACCCAGGGATATTCCGCTAGATAGTGTAGTAGTCCTTAGGTATGAAAAAATGAGTAAAAGTAAGAATAAGGGAAAAGTGCTGACTGAGATGGAGCTAGTACGTATGAACAAACCAACCAATGGTACTAGTTATGAGTCTCGATAACGTGAAGGGGGATAAAGAAATTAAAAATAAAAGTTAATGATAAAAGGAGAAAAGAAAGAAGCCCCCCTTACACTTAAGCAAATAAACTGGTCAATACTTTTGTTGTCAAGATACAAAGATGATTGCTTGATATTGAAGACTTACATCATGGACCCAGATAATCAATGCACAACCGCTCCCTAGCCCTCTCAGAATCTCTTAAAAGTTTTCTGTTTCATTCACACGTAAATTACATGCATTTCTATCAACTTTCTCACTCTAAGTTAGTTAGTATTGAAAAGGTGGCAGTCTGCTCCAGCCTTCGATCACTAAAACCAAAGTGCACTATTAAGTCTAGATCCAAAAGAGATCATCCATAAAATCGTCATTAGGACACTTGTCAAAATTATGCTTGCTAAGTCACACAACTGTGAATAACAAGATATATATTAAGAGTCCTATGCATTATCCTTGTGATTTTGCCAGAACATCCATGATACTTAGTATCACTTGAAGATAGAAATCCGGCTTGACCAACATCAAACCAGCTCATGTTACGTGGACATGTGCTATTCTATGAATCAAACTTGCGACAACTGGAAAGAAACAACGATGCGATTCTATATGAATCAAACTTGTTCCAGGTTATGGATCGATGATTAATAAATTTTGAATTGCTTAAAACTCTTGATGTGTCACAAAACAACTTTAACAAGTTACACTCATTTGATTTTCAAAGCAAATATCTATTCAGTCGGTGGAGACATTATTCACTGTTCACTCTTATTCGTGTTGTCTGCTTTGAGACGTTCCGATAATGAGAATAATGTTGAAGTACGATGAATCTAAATACATATGTGTTAGAAAGATTCAATACTGCAAGCTGGAAATCCTATCAAGGAGATTCTTCCTAAATTGAATCTATCTGATCACAGGTCAATCCTTATGAATTTGAAGGTTACTCCAACCAAACACGGGCGAATGACAAAGCCATATTCGTCCCCCTACTTTATTGCAAAACTGTTTTTTACTACATTATCTTAAAGAGGAGGTGAAGTACCTGATTCCACTGTCTCAAAGATTTCATAACCACATGCACATTACCCTACCGATCAATAAAAAGACATCATGAAAGCCAAGTACATTTTCAAGACTTTTGCTACTCTGATACGTACTATTTTCTTGGAGTAGACGAAGTAGATAAAGTCAAATATTTCATAAGAAGTCTCTGTCACTCTGATAATCGAGACACACACACTTCATGCGGGGTAACAGTGATAGACTATAGAAGTGTTAAAGTTAAAGAACTTCAATAAAGATGCATCCTTAAAGCTTTCAAGCTATCAAATCAAGAAAGGTATAAGCATGTCGGTCAAAAAGTCACGAGTTCACAAGATGGCAAAGTTTACAAGATGGAGAAAAGAGATTATTCTTGGTTGATAATCTCAAGGTGCTCAAGATCACATATTCACATACAAGTTAAGATAAAGGAACAAACTCAAGCCTAAAGTCAATGATCACTACGCAAAGAAGCAAGACAAAAGATCAACTATTACACAAAAAGGTACTCAAGATCAAGACAAGAAGCTTCAATGATTAATGATCAAGGTCACAAGGAGAGATCTATGATCAACCCCTTAAGGGGAGATTGTTAGGAATTCAGTTTTTAGTGAAGTGACGATCATTATTGATCTCACGAGCCTTAGTAATAGTTAGTCAATTCAATATAATATCTAAGTAATCTAACCGGGTCGGCTTATAGAAAGTCCAAGGTAAGCCCATAGAATGCCCGGCCTGGCCCATCCATGTAAGTATATTAACCCTCTCCACACATGGAGAGGGTGTTGGTTGAATGCATTTTCTCATAATCTTGTGTGTGTTTAAGTTTGTTCTCCCATCCACTCTCTCTCTATCTTTCTCTCTCTAAGTTTCTAAGTGTGTAATTATAATACCCTTTAGGAGGTTTCAATGCAATAAAGCATATGACAAAGACACGCAGAGACATGATCCTTATGACCTCCTCGACAAATGGCATTTTCACGAATGATATCAGCCCATGGTTTCATATGAGTTTGAATTTCCCAGGTTAAAATTTCGTTTTGATCTACGACAACGGTTTTATTATTTTTGGTACGAGTGACTTGACCTTGTCGAGAAACTTGAATAAGAGACTTAATGACATTTGGAGAGGGAGGAATGGTTTTGTAACGACCTTTACTAGGAGCACTTATTGACAAGTAGTCGAGTAACCACTTGACCTTTGGAAAGGGAATTTTCCAAGATTTACCGAATTCCTCGAGTTAGAGAAATGACTTAATTTATGATTACAAAATTACCACAAGATGACCCTTGGTAGTTATATCAAACGTGTGTTGACTGAAAAACTCCCGTGAGAACAAAACGAGAAACAATTTGTTCGTTTATGTTCAACAAATAATCAAAACTAATTAATCCAAACTTTGCATAGATATGACTCATGTTTTCAAAGTTTTGACTCACAACCCTACCCTCATGAAAGTACCATTTTTCAAAGCTTGCAATGGTGTTTCTTAATGGTTGATTGAATTCATTTGATATGTGTGGGATGTAGTTACGGGTCTTTTGGCGATCTAATCCGGTGATTCGAGGCATTGTCACCTAGAATAAAAAAATATTATGGTCATGTTTTATAGTCTTGTACTTGTAAGATTTTATTCACAATGTTTATAGTGTGTGCCTAAATGTGACAAATGTGGAGTAACGATTAACTCGACCTAAAATTAAAATCCTAAGAGTTAATCCAAACGCTCCTTAATTTGATTTTGCTCATCCAAACATGTCAAAAAATACATATGAATTATGTATCTCGACCTTTGTTCATGAGATCATTATGCATGTGTTTAAAAGCGTTTTTAAGTTGTATTAACAATGCATAACAACAATTTTATTATGTACCCCTAACCGTGAGTGATTTTTGAAAATAAATTTTGGGGTTTGGTTCGAAATTAATTTTTTGACAAACTCACTAGTGTATGTAAAATCTATGTCTAAGGGAAGCATATTAGTTATACATTGTATCCTAGTAGTCCTAATTGTACAAAATTGAAGGAAAAATGAAAAATCTCCAATTTCAATTTTTGTGTTCATCATGAACCCTAGACTCAAATTAAAAGAAAATAGATGAAATGACTTACAATTGATGATGTTAGGAATGATTGTATGTGTTGATTTTATCTTCAATTCAAGTTTTAATGGTTGATTTTGAGTTTTTGGTGGTTTTGGTTTGAGTTCGTCGCTGCAGCAGGGAGAGGGGGTGTTTGTTTTTTAGTTTTGAAAATTTTTGACTAAGTGTTAAAGATATGTGTTTGCTGGTGGCGGTCCCATATCGATCAGGGGGCGCCCAAATATGCTTTGGGGCCGCCTGAGATATGGGGGCCGCCCTCAGCGAGGATTTTTTAGACTTTTAAATTTTTGACACAGATTTACGAGGAAGAGTGACTAATTAATTTGCATTTCGCAAATTAAAAATATCTAACTAGTTTTGGATGAAATAGTTAAATTATCACGACACGAAATGAAACGCGGACTAGAATTGAGACAGAAGAAAGAGAAACAAACTAATACGATTCATGGAATGTGTTCCATCATTCCTAAACCAAGACGTAGATTGTTAAACGATTCACGTTTAAGGGGTTTAGTAAGGATGTCGGCGATGTTGTCGATAGACGACACTTTTTCGATGAGATGTGTCCTTCTAGAACATTATCAACAAGAAGAGTGGTGACGAATTTTGATATGAATGGTTCAAGAATGTTGCACCGGTTTTTGTCTAAGGGCAATCGCGCCCCTTTATTGTCGCACAGATCGGCACTTCGTCGAGTGAACGTCGTAGTAGATAAGAGCTTGTTTTCATCCAATAGTTCTTGTTGACATGCATTTTCGGATGCTAACGTATTCGGCTTCGTAGTGGATTATAGAAATAGCAGTTTTTTTTCTTCGAGAACCAAGATGTCAAACAACATCCTATGCCGTCAAAATACCGTAAGTGCCTTTCGTTCTACATAATCTCCCGCATTATCATAGTCGCATAGACAAACTGATTCTATGCTGGACCCCTTAGGATACCATAATCCTAAGTGCGTAGTGTCTTTAATGTATCAGAAGATACGCTTAACCGCTTCAAGGTGAGAGGTTTTGGGAGCCTCTTGGAAGCGGGCACAAAGGCATACACTAAACATGATATCGGGCCTACTTGCCGTTAGGTATAATAAACTACCTATCATGCCTCGATACTTGGTACTATCTACCGATTAACTATCGTGATTTCGGTATTTTGTAACGAAGGACATGGGGGTTTTCATTGGTTTAGATTCTTCTAAGCCAAATTTCTTAAGCATTTCTTTTTGGGGGGATATTTAGATTGATTAAAGAAGATACCATATTTGTAATCCAATGAAGAAGTTAAGTTCACCCATCATGCTCATCTCAAACTCGTCATGCATGATTTTGGAAAATTCATCACACATGTTGATGTGTCTCAAAAGCTTTAAATTTATTATCACACCCCCAGACGGGGCCTAGACGGAATACGTGTCCGGGGGCGTGACGTCATCATATTTTGAACACAAGGCACAAGAGAACGACCACTAATGGACGTTTTGAAAATCATAACTCGTTGCATTGTTTAAAAATAAATAAGTTTTACATTATTTAAAGGAAATTAAACATTGCAAAACACATCACTCCCTTAGGTAAAAATGTAGCGAAGCATAATTTAGTTTTCAAAAGACAACGAGTATGATATTTTGATAAGTCTTGAAAGAGTATCATATTGCACGTAGACTCCACATAGCACATCAAGAAGTCCAAAGCTAAGCACCTGAGAAAAACATGCTAAAACGGTCAACATAAAGTTGAGTGAATTCATAGGTTTAAGTAAAACATTTATGAGGATTAAAAACGTTTAGTGAATACTGCCTTACCCGCAGATTCATAAAAAGTGTTTAGTAATCAGAAACGTACAACCAAAGTAGTATGGACCACAAGACTTCAAAACGTATGTGACAGTTATAGGAGATATAACTTCACATAAAATGGGGTGGGTATTTACGTTGCGCTAAGCTCATGACACCGAAGCTAATTACGTTTATAGCATAGTATATTGCTAGGTTGAAACAAGCCCCCGAGGTAACTGACCAAGACTACCTTCTTAAGTTTCGACATGGTATATATCCGTTTATCGGGAGCCCCGTGGGTAGTGAGCGCTACTCACCCGGATAGGGATAATTAGTCCCAATAGATCTATTTATAACACTCGCGCTCCCTCGACCGGTCCTCCAGTCAAGAGATTGACGGTTCATGATAAGTGGGGCAGTAGTGGTCTAAACGCTTAACTTAGGCAACACGTAAACAGGGATATCTCACGCAAGTACTTGTGTCCAGTAAAAACAACCAACGTTTTTGTAAAAACTTAAAGTACTTATATCCATAAGTAAAAACGAGTATGATATCAATCATGTAACAGGTTTGTAATCAACGTATATTAGTTTGAAATTCAGTGAAGTAATCGAGTTTGTAAACAAGCATGTTTCTCACCCCAAAAGTATTAAGGTAAATATAAAACAAGTAAAACGTGGGGCTATGAACTCACCTTGATGTTGTAGAGCAACTAGCAGAAATGCAAATTATAAGCAGATAACAAACGGAGAACGGAACGGCTCGACCAAGAAGATGCAGCTAAACTTAACGGTTATATCCCACTAGCTTAGGATGATGAATTTGGGTTTCTGATGGAAGAGTACATCAACGCGTCGCGTTGATATGGGATTGAGGTTTCAAGTGGTAAGCGTATGGAGGTTTGGTTAAATAAAATAAATCCGAAAAACAAACGCAAAGTATGTAATATATTCCGTATATATTACATATGAAAATAAACACTTACATAATTCATATGTTGAACTATATAATAAAGAAACATTTAAAAGAATAAATCGAAGTGATAATAAAGAATGTGATAAAGTAATTAGACCAAATAATTCGACACGTTTTAGGAAAACACCACTTTAATAGTTATAATGTTCTTGCATAAAAATAATCGTACGTTTTAAAGTTACAAAATAAGTAAAAGATGTTTCTAAAGTTTTTACAAAAAGTTATGACTTTATTTCCTAGTCCATGATTTATAAAAATAATATTTATAAATTAATATTTTATTTTCTTGACGGGTTTTAGTTAAAATAGTTATCTCGTTTGTAAAAGCATAGTTTTCGATCTTTCACCGGGTTATTGTATATTTATAATTTAATAGTTTTAAAACTATATAACTTTGTCCATTTATCGGGTTTTTAATATAATAGAAATTTTATTGAAAACTACTAAGTATAAGAATTTTTAGAAATTTCGGCATGACCTTGCCGTTTATACAACGTTTCCCTTATTCATAAATTTCAATATTTTTCCCCTCCATGTTGCAAAATGTTCGTGTTTCAATATATACCTAACAAACTAAATAGACAACAAAAATAGACAAAACCAAACACACCTAATGGTTATTAAACGCAAAACCAAACATGGCCTTATGGGCTATTAAACCCATAACCAAACACCCTTTTTCTGCCATAAAACACAGAAACAAACGCCCCTTTAAACGCAGATCCAAACGCCCCTGCAAGACAGTTTTTACACATAAACAAACACACCGGTTTAAGGTTTTTATTAACCCAAACACACCCTAATGATGTTGCTATTAAAACAGCGAGACAAACGCACCCTTATTGTTGTTTTAACTCCAGAAACAAACACCCCTTTAGGGCTGTTAAAACCAAAACCAAACACACCCGAAGGCTGTTTTACACAGCCAAACGCACCCTACTTGCTGTTAAGAAGAACCAAACGCACTCTTTGGTACTTAAACAAACCAAACGCAGCCTCTTGGCTGTTTTATACAGCCAAACGCACCCTTACGGGTTGTAAAACCAGAAAAACAAACACCCCTTTAAAATTAATAATAATAAAGATAAATTCAAAATAAAACAACCATCCAAAGGTGAGGGTGGTGGTGGTATGCGGCTGAGCCGCGGAGGGTAGCCAGAAAATGGTGGTGTTCGTAGTGATGGCAACGGTGTGAATATGGTGATGGTGGCGGCTGCTGTTGGTGGAGGTCACGGTGGTGAGGCAGCTGTGGTGATGATGGAGATGACGAGGTGATGAGATGGAAGCGAAGGTGGATGTGGTGTAGAGGTGGTTGCGGTATGGTGCGGAGGTCGGCTGGTGGTCGGAGATCTCGCCGGAGCGGCGGTGGGCAGCGCCGAGGAAGCAAGGGAGGAAGAGAGGTGTGTGTTAGGGTTAGGGTTTTGTAATGTGTGTGTGTGTGTTTAGGTAATATAATTTATTTATATAGGGTAAAGTTTTAAAATCAAGTGACAAGTTTAATATAGTTTAGGGTAGGTTTTGTAAATATTGTCACATGGACCAAATGTGTAATTTTTGGGAAACTTTTATAAAATATTGGTTCGGGTCTCGTTTGGGCTAGTTAACGAATTATTTAAAATACGAAAGTTGCGCCATCGCGTTTAAAATAATTTTTCCTATAAAAATGAGTATTCACTCGACTAGTATTTTATAAATATTTTTATAAAATATATTTAAAATCATTATAATTTATTTGGTACCATTGGGTGTCGCGAGTAAGCTTTGTTCGTAAAATAAAACTTTAATATGAACGTTTTTTTTTAAATAAACGCTTTAGAATAAAAATTAAATAATTTATTAAATATTTTTATTTAGTAAAAGGTTATAATTAAATATAAATTTAATTATTTTTGGGTCAGTATGAGTTGTGTTCAAAATTTTGCGAGGCTATTTAAGTCATTTTCTGCTTGGTTTCGTGTCTCGGGTAAAACTGAAAAGTTGTTCAGAATGGCGTTTTATGTCAAACGCTAATATACCTCATAATTAATAATTCATTTTGGCGGGTCATTTTTGATAAGTCAATTTAGAAATAGCATATATCTTCTCGTTTTCAAGTCAAATAAGTTTGAAAATTGAATTTGTAAATGAGAGATAATAATAATAATTATCTTCCTAGCCGGGTTGGCAACAAGTCTATTTTGAACACGTGATTTAACAAGACTAAGGTGCAACTACGTAAAATGGTATTGGTGCTAACAACTTTTCCGTCTGCTAATTCGATTTCATAACTAGTATTTAAAGTGGCTGGGGCAATATTAATAAAATGTGTAAACGCAGAAGATACAAAACTCTTCTCAGCACCCGAATCAAAGAGAATACAAGCGTAGTGATCATTAAGAAGAAACGTACCCGTGACCACATTCGGATTCTGCTGTGGATTTTCAACCACCACGTAAGCTCTCCCACGAGCTCCATCATTTTGCTGGTTCCCTGCTTTCGGACACTTATCCTTGAAATGTCCTTTCTCTCCACACCCGAAACATGTCACATTTTGCAGGAAGTCATTACCTGCCCCCTGAAGCCTAACTCTACAATCCTTCTCCAGGTGACCTAATCTTTGGCATCTCTGACACTTTTGAGGACACGGTCCATGATGATGTAAGTTGCACCGATTACATTTTGGTAAATTTCCAGCATAAATCTTTCCTCCAGCTGGGGCTGCAGCATATGCCCTGACATTTTCCTGTCTCCTGTTTTGTTGCTGGTGATGATTGTTGTTTCGGTTGCGGTTATTGTTGTTGTTGTGGTTGTTGTTGTAGTTATGGTTATTGTTATTGTTGTTTCTCTGGTTGTCTTCCCATTTCCTTTTATTGCTTTCCCCGATTCTTGCAGCCCTACCCTGAACTGCTTGCTCGACCAGTTCACGGGCCATGTTGATTGCCTCATGCAAGGTCGCAGGCTTTGAAGAAGTGATGTTTCCTTTGATTCTTTCAGGAAACCCACGAATATACCTTTCAATCTTCTTCTTTTCAGTAGGCACCAATTCATGACACATCAAGGCCAGTTCGTGGAAACGATTGTTGTAAGCTTCAATATCATCTCCTTTCAGAGTCAGAGTCCAAAGTTCTTGTTTCATCCTTTGGATTTCAGTTGCTGGGCGGTATTCAGTGGTCATCATAGCTTTCACGTTGCTCTAGGGGATCTGATTAGCATTAGCAAGTCCCAAAGTCTGAACATTTCCGTTCCACCAGGTCAGAGCACGACCCTCGAACGTGCACATAGCAAACTTCACTTTGTCATCTTCAGCACATTTGCAAATTTCAAACACTTGCTCTATCTTTTCGAACCAACGTTTCAGTCCGACTACACCTTCAGTCCCCTTGAAAGAGTGAGGCTTGCCATTCATAAATGTCTTATACAAACATCCATGCATCTCTGGTACAAACAGTTCCTCCAGTATTGTTGATCGGATCCACAGTATTGTTTGGTACACTGTTCTTCCAGTATTTGTTGATCCAAAAGTTCCTCCCTAGATGACTTCGCTCTTCCCTTAATAGATTTTTTCTTTAATCTCCTCAGGCGGCTGGATTCTAGGCAACACAAGTACACAATTTTCATTGAGAATTTGTAAAGGTATGCGAGTCATGACACATGGTATATAAATAGAGAATGATATAAATAATCATACATTAATCAGGATAGTCAATATTTATATAATTGATCGATAGAAATAGATATTGATATGTCAAAAGATAGACGTAAGAGATCGAATTTAAACCAAGTATTCTATTCGAAGAATAAATATAATTGCAATAATGACAATCGGAAAGTAAGTAGGGATCAGGAATAGCGCCGTGGATATAGATTGCGATGAAGGATTCTGTATTGAAATAAAGAAAAGAAAACCTTTAAAACTTTGTGGTTATAGACTAGGTTTGAAAAATGGGACCACGTTCCCTATAACCTTGGCTCTGGTACCATCTGTAACACTCCCAAAATCAGGTAGCAGCGGAATGGTAACAATGGGGTGCTACGTCAAAGTACAACAATCAAGATATAGGAAACGACCTTAAATGGACGTTTTAAGATAAGATTTCATTCGATGCCATAGCAAAATATCAGAGTTTATACATTAGGTCTCATATGTTTTATAAGTCATAAACATTTCACATACATTTTTAATTATACCAAAAGCTTCATAATACCAAAAGATGACTTAAGTTTTTAAAGATAATAAAAGTTGCATAGACTTTAGATAAAACACAAAATCCGTCTTCATTGATATCCGCCACGGCTCCCCTCTAATCTTCATACCCTAGGACATGAAATTACATGCTAAAAGTCAACACAAAGGTTGAGTGAAATCATAGGTTTATCGGTAAAAAGGGTGGACCACAAGATCGAAGTAATAGTAGACTCTGAAACACATTCAGTAGTCCAAAACGTTTATTATTGCACTAAGCTCATGACCCCGAAGCCTTAACTAGATTTGTGCCCCAATCAGAATATAGGATGCTTGCCAACAACCTAACATCTCTCAATGTTAAATGCACCTTGATCAAACTAGTGACCCAAGGAAAGGTGGGGATTCTCAGTCCTGATAGCATCTATCCACAACACTCGCGCTTACTACTATAGCCAATATTAACGGTTATGATTAATAGGGAACTTCACGGCAATAGGTAACTTAGCATATTCATCAGGCAAGTAATCTTGGATAGCATGCACTTTGTAAACACTTTAGGAAACCACTTCAGAAAATTCACTTGTGTACAATAGTAATATAAGCAATGTAATTCACCCGTTAGATTTTATAAATACAATCAGTAGTAAAAGGGGCTATGAACTCACCTCGAGTGAAATGGTAATCAACAAGTATTCACAATAGAAAAACTGCATCAGAAGGAATCCGAGGCATCCTAAGCCAATATAGGTAGTATAAGATACTAAACACTTTGATTTTTTATAGGTTCGTATAGCTCTATACATTCTATCGTTCCGGGCTATAATAATTTAAGGTCTGTAGTGAAGTATAAGGAGTAGGACACTTTAATTCGTAATCCAACAACTCGTCGATACCACCCCGAAGAGGGCCTATTATGAAACTTACCTAGTAATATAGTACTTTGATTAACTAATACCACATTTAATTCTATATAGCTACATCACCATCTAATCGTTTTAGTGAAATCATATTTATAAAGTAAAAACGTTTATAAGTATATTTTAGTAAAACTAGCGTAGCTTTCTCGTTTTTAATCCGTTTCTTTCGTTTCTTACGTCCACGCCTTCGTATTAAGACGAGTTATCAAAATATAACATTTTTAAAATTTGAGTTTTTTGATGAATGGTGATTTTACTGTTCATATCAGTTATATCTTTATTTTTATAGATTTAGTTATCGTAAATCTCGTAAATGTCGTAATTATCGTTTTTAACCTTAGTTTTTAGCGATTATTTCGAGTACAGTCTTCTATTTAAAATGTTTATTTATTTTTGATGTTTTTCCAAAAATAAAGTCCCTGATGAACAGTAACTTTTTATAAAATTATTTTTATAAAAGTATTAATTATCGTAAACTTGTAATCGTCGTATCTTTTTCGTTATAAATCGGTTTTTTGTGTTTCTTATCATTTTTTAATCGTCATGAGACGTACTATTTTTATAAAATATAAAATCCATGTCCAAAAATTCGGACAAAAAAAGCCACTTATATATCTTTTGAGTTTTGTATAAACTTGTTTTTATATATTTTTTAACTACATAAATTAATCCCAAGTCTTCCACAAGCTATTATACCATAATATATTCAGCCACATAACACATGAATAAGTGTACAAAATTATAATCACAAGCAAAAATAGGTTTTACATGTTTAAAAGTATCCTAAATGGTGATATTGCTAAATAGAACATATAAACACATAAAATCATAACTGTAAAGACATAAAGAGTTTTAGATGACCTTAGGGTGACGTATGATGATGAGAAATATGTTCTAAACCCTTGTTTAGATTATAAACCAAAGCTTGCACAATCAAAGAAACCCTAAACCCTAATATTGCTTAATGCTTGATTAACCCTTGTAAACCTTAAACCAACCCTTCTAAACACCTAAGGACATCTTAGATATGTTGTAGGAATGTGTGTAAATGTGTTAAATAAAATTTGGTATGGATTTGGTGGTGTTCTTGGTGTTGCCGTGGCCAAAGAGGGGGAAAAGGGATGAGTTTTTGTGTTTTCACCTTGATAATAAGAAGTGTGTGTGTATGTTACTAGCTAAAGACCTTATATGCATAAAAAGCTAGTCAAAGACATGTAGAGCAAAACAAGGAAGAGGGTCTTAAGGAAGACTAAGTTAGTCTTCACTAACTTGGTCTCTTGGTCCCCTAAAGAAGGAGTTATCCCATGAAAATGAGGAGGAATGTTTAGCTAGTTATTAATAAAGGAGAAATGAAAGTATATATTGATAATGTATAAGTTGTAGTTTGTAAATAAAATGTATACTTTGTAAAATGTATGTATTTGTCTATTTATTTCGTGTAAGGTTCGGCTCAAGTGATGAATGTAGGTAAAGTTTTATAAAATTTTGAGTATTAGTAATAATCATAGGTATTCGTTGAAGCGTAGAAAAGTTTTGGTGCTTCCGGTTATGCCTAAATGTATTTAATTGCGAAACGTAATTATTTTACGTAACCAATAAAAATAAAATATAAAAAATCTCTTTAGTAGTACTAAAAGAGACTAACAGTACTAACTAAGTGTAACAGCATAAACTCTTCTAGCAGTAGTAACATTTTGTACTGGCAGTACTAATATTACACTAGCAGTAGTGGTAACTTGAACCAGCAGTTGTAACTTGAACCAGCAGTAGTAACAGTTAAGAATCCTTTTATTCCCAACAATCCTCCTCAGGAGGATGTATCCAAACATTTCAAGGATTCTTGAGCTATTTTGTGATGATGTCACACCCCTAGATGGGGCCTGGACGGAATACGTGTCCGAGGGCGTGGCATCATAACAATCCGAACACAAAGCAATAAAGAACGACCACTAATCATGGACGTTTGAAAAAGTTTACTTGTTGCATAAAGAAAATAAATTTAAGTTTTACAACCGATTGTAAGAGAGTTAAATGTAGCGGTAGCATAATAAAGTTTTGATAATGACAACGAGTATATAATAGATAAGTCTTGAAATCGGCGAAGTCACATAGCACATAGACTCCATTTAGCATCAAGAATCAAGCTAAGCACCTAAGAAAAATGTTTAAAACATCAACATAATGTTGGTGAATTCATAGGTTTAAGTTAGTACAAGAGTGGACCATAAGATTTCAAAATGCATGCGACTACTATAACAGATACAGCATCACATAAAAAGTATTTACTGTTACGCTAAGCTCATGACACCGATGCTAATAAACCCTGTTTTAGGGTCAAGTGCCTGGTCAAAATACATGGATGACATTGTTAAAATGGCATAGACCACATAAACAAGTGTTATACCACTCCAAACCTATTCTAAACCATGTCTAGTCTTGATGATTTTCCAGAAGACAATGCTTCTCTTGAAAATGAATGGCCCTTGTATTAATCCGCCCAACAAGTATTAGTATTTTTTAACTATATTTGTTATTTTGCATATTTTGTTTTAACACTTGTAATGCAACTTCTTATATTTGTGTTTTTGCATATTTTCTTATTAGATCAATGTAGTATTATCTATAGGTATGTTATAAACATGTCAAGTGTGTGTATTGTTGTGCTATAGACCTAACAATTAGAGCTTTCAGGGCTATAATAATAGACCAAAAGAACATTCTATCTCAAATTGATTTAGAAGGACGTGTCCCTAGAGTTGCTTAGCAAGTGTTGGTGGCAACACATTCGTTCATGCTTAATATAGTAGACCAGTGAAGGGCGATCTTTAAAACTTTTAGACATCTAAAAACATTTTGTTAGCTTAGTAGTTACTCTCTAATCAAAGAAAATAGTACATGACTACATGTGATAGTGGTTTTTGGACATTATGTTATTGGTGGGTTCTATAAATGGTTCCAACAACATTTATAAACGAGATTATTGGACATCTTATAAAAACTTCCTATTTCGTCCTTGAAACTGCCCAATTCGTTCTACACCTTCATAACCCCGCCAAACAATAAATTAAACATCAGTAAAAAATATAAGTAACCACAAAACCAATGCTTTGGTTAGGATTACAATAAAAATCTAAACCATAAAAAAGAGTGATCTACGTGTTGTAATGCTGTGTTGAGTACAACATCCATGGGCAATTATCTCTTTTAGCTAATTATTTATGCGACATGACCCATAAAGATATATTTGCAATCTAAATCAAAAAAATTTTATTTTTAATCGTTGTAATTATTGGTCACTTCTACTTTAATTCTATAAGAGTTAGTATAAACTTATTCACAATCTAAAAACTAACACAAAAGTCTACTATGTGTTTAGCAAATATGACCTAACAACATATACTATGTGATCTTGCGAATACTTTAATAAATAATAGTTATTCTCATATCAAATGACATTCATTTCTTTCGTGTTAACGCATTCATAAATATTTTTCTTTTTTATTTATTGATTCACTTTTTTTTGAACGGGCGATATATTAAAACCACTATCCAGGAGCAAGATCAAACAAGAACAATAATAAGGGTCTTAAGGCCAATCGGACCCACTTGAAACGCGCTTAAACATCAAAAATTCCACTAATAAAAAGAACTAGAAACTAAATGATCAAATACAGCGCCGTTTTCAGGGATCTTCTATATCAAACAGAACTTGGTTGCGCAAGTTTCCACATAACCAACCACATAACCCCCCTAGTATAGAACAACTCCTCAAGAACGCCATTGAGTTTGGATTGAATCCGAATAGAACCAACCAAACTAGGCCATTCCTCGTAAGAATTCACTTCCGAATAGTCGAAATTAGCCACTCAAGAAGATATCTTTACTCATACTACTGTCACACTCCGATTAACGCATTGAAAGAAAATAGGTTTTCGATTCTTCTACACCTGCCTTACAAATGGAAACAAAACATCGAATAATATCCATATCCATCCACGACGAGAGATATTAAAACGCGTTGAGGGACAGCGTTATGATTTGACTATCCAACTATGATAATTCACCAAGATATGGACAACGGATTTTAAAACCCCCACAAGTACAGGCAAACTGCACATCCTGAAACCGATTCCCATCAATCTCCTTTCGAATTGAAGCCACTGAAAAGACCCCATCACTTTCTAACGTCCAAACGTAACGATCTTCGCAAGGCACGAGAGTAGTCATTCCGAGAAAGTCTATCCAAAAGTTAAGTTGCATCTCTCAATTCCACAACTCGGCTTTTCTTCAAAATGAGTTTATCTAAACTTGACGCATTCAATTTCGAAGCAACCAGTAGCATTCTTATTCCAACTCAAGAGCGAACATACGTGGGAACAGCTCTTTGATGACACCACCTTCATACCAATTGTCGACCCAGAACCGCGTGTTCTCCCCATTCCTCAGCTTCAATCGATGTATCTGCAAACATTAAATACCCCACCTTGTAACACCCTTACTTCGTGAACATATCGATTCCAGCAGGTTCGAACATACCACCAAAAAGCATCCTTGTTCAAATTCCCTCCTCTCCCATAATAGCCATTAATCACTTTAGTCCCTAAGGAACCTTTCTGATAATAAACCAACGAGCCAAACCCACTTGCAGTCATGATACCTTATATTCAGGGCAAACAAGCTTGAAACCCCCTACACCCCCTTAATCCTTCGGAAGGGATTTAGGACCATATGTTTCACCTTTAACCCAATAAGCTTGTTACTCTTACTCTGCGATACCTGGCCATTAAAGAACCGACTACGAAATATTCAAGAGATTTAAGAATAGCTCTAGGGAACCTAAAAAATGTGACATATGGAAGATTGGCATAGATCCTAACACGGACTTAAAAATGAGTCTGCCTCCGATTGAAAGGAGTTTCATTCATCATCTAGAAAGACAGATAACACCTTGTCCCCACTTCTTTCCAAGCATGCTTCCTTGACATTATTTCCCCCAACTTACGTACCTAAATTAGTGAATGGAGTCTAAAGACAAGAATCCCAATTTTAGAAGCCGGCGTTATTAAACCTCCCATCCTTCAAAACGTTAAACACCCATAATCTTACTCTAACAACATGTTTAATACGAAGACCAGAACTAGGAAAAAACAATCCAACAACTCGAATTAACCGAATCACATTGAGCTCACTTCATTGCCAAAAAGATGCATCATCCACCCCCCCCCCTCACAAATAAAACAAATAGAGACAAATATCCCCATGGAATTAATTTTGATCCCCGTAAACTAACCCCATACTACCACACGTTGAAAAGAAATATGCAAGCTTCCATCCATAATAATACTTAATAGAAAAAAGGGAATAAAAGATCACCGTTGTTTATAGACCTCTAAAAAATTAATTCCTCCGTAGGACTAAACCGTGACAAGAATGGACCCGCTCTGGATTATCTAAGACAACTTTGCATCCAAGTCCACCAGCTTTCAACGAAACCAAATTTATTTAACACATCATCCACGAAATCCCAGCGACAGCATCAAAAGCTTTCTCGCAAACCAACTTGAAAAATAAAGGCGTGTTTTTTTCTTACTACGACACAATTGAAGAACCACACAAGAATAAATGGACCGTCTGAGGATTTGTCTGTCCAACCACAAAGCTATTGAACCATCATTGACAAGATCACCAAGCACACCAACTAATCGTTCGGCCAAGATTATTAGCATAGATCTTGTATAAGCTCCCGATCAAACTTAGAAGGACGAAAATATCCATAACCACATGGCTCAGGATTATTAGGAATCAAAGTAACAATAAAGATCAGAGTTACATCCATTCGGAAATTCACCATACAAGAAGAAATATCAACACCTCGAACACGTCCTTCTCGATCACAACCAAAAAATTACGGTAAAAGCTAAAAGAAAATCATCATCCCGGACCCAGAAGTTATCAAAAGGCGCAATCCCACTCAGCCCTTTTAACCTCCTCTTTAGAAATCCTGTTTCATAACCTCTTATCTGATCAATATCGATAGTGAGACGAGAATAAGGGGTATCAATACACGCGTCGAATACACACTGATGATTATCGAACCTAACCCGAAAATGTTCAAAGAATTTTACGTTTCCTCCTGAACTGGTTCATCGACCCACTCCCATAACCATAATACCCCGAATAAATTAGATTGATTGCCGCTTCTTGTTTAGCAAACCATAAAAAACATCACATTTTCATCTCCCTCGATTGCCCATTTAATCTGGCTATTTTGAGAAATGTTCCGAAGAATCTTGAATATTCATTACCTGATGAATCTAGTTGAGAAATCTCCGAACTTATGGACCACCTCATTCGAGCAATCTCCCTTATCAAAACCTCATCACAAGACCGTCACTAACTCCTCCTTACGGAAATAGAACGACACCTCAGCGATTCGACCTAATGGAATAGAGAGCCATCCCACCACCCCCCCTCCCCCCCCGCCTCTGAATATGGACTTTAAGAGATTTAAGTTTTAACCCCTGAAGTTTCGTGAATGGCATTATTCTTGTATACAGACCACGTTCTAAGAATCTCCCTAACCAATTTCAAAACCATCAACTTCCAAGCCAGTAACGATAGAATCGAAAAGTAATAGGACCGTAATCATACCTGACATCAAGTAAGAAAATAGGACGATGGTCTTGAAAAAACCACTCCAAGTAATCAGCATGATATTAGGAACATGCTCAACAAATTTTCGTAAACAAAAAATCGATCCAATTTACCTCATTTTTAGAAAGCAAATTTTAGACACTAGTATGAGGAACACTTTCCTCCAAAAGGACTTCATCAATACCCTGTTTAAATGAATAGATTGAAAACTCACAGCGTCGTGAGCAAATAAAATCTAAACCAAACTGTCCGATATATATCTCACAACATCAATAAAGTCGCCCATCATAACAAGTATATACCAACCCATTTGACCCATTGATTCGACACATGAGCCAAATAATCCCATAACATACGCTTTTCTTTAGCCTCTTGAGGCGCATATACAACCACTATCATAAGATCAATCCCTGATTTCAACCACACACCTCGAACAATGACAAAATAGTCCGATCTCGTAAAGCTACTCCTCCGAAAAGAATTAGGATCCCAAATGCACAAGATCCCTCCCGAGTTACCAACGGAATCACTATGCACATAATTAAAATTAGAATTACCCCAGCAAGACCTCACACTACTTAGATCAATAGACCCCATCTTAGTTTCTTGAAGACCCATAAAATTCACTTTATTTTTAACACACAACTCCTTTACCCAATCTTTTTTGGCCTTTTGGGCGAGGCCTTGAATGTTCAAAGACATAAAATTCATCGATTAACCCCAAATTCTCCTTGGGATTCAATGATCTCAGTGATATCCTTGATGCACCCATCCATGTTATAACCCAAATTCTCCTTGATGCACCTTCACTTTTACTTAACTTTTTGTAAACGATATTCACAAAACAAGCCCGCCCTTCTAAGGCCGATTTTCTCTCATGGGCAACTATATGTCATTGTCTCAAGGATCAGGTAGGGGTAGAAGATTCAATGTTGTGATAGAGATGGTAAATACACAAATTCAACGACAAACGTTGTGTATAAAAAAACTTTATTTCGCATTTGCACTAAAAGCATATAGTTTGTAATGACAAATACTTTATTAATTTTTATTTCCTCATATCGGATTACCATTCATTTGTTTTTGTTCTTTATTCACTCTATAAATATTTAATAATTTTTGTAATTGATTAACCATTACTTAATATATTCTTTGGATACTCACAAGGCAAGCCCACCCACTGGGCGGGCTTTGCAACTAGTGTGTGTGTATATATATATATACTCGAACAATCCTGTGATTTCATAAAACTACAAAAGCCAAGTTTCTTGGAAGACTGATGTAGTGAAAATAACTAGTTAACACAAATTGAAACTGTTGATTCACCCGAATACCAGAAACAATCTTCCAACTATCGTTGATTCAAAAAAATACCGATAATCAAGCAAACTCCAACAATCGTTGATTAAAACGAATACCGATTATTGAGAGAATCTATCAAAACCGCCAAGAATTGTTTAAAGCAAAGCTTTATTACCAATATCAAAATATTAAACCATATCATACACCAAATCCTTGCACCTCCTTTATAGGAGAAGGAGTGCTTACATGTTAGCCTTCTAGGGCGATGTGGGATACAAGATAAATATAAATGTAAACTACGAAACACGACATTACCGCATCATTCTCCCCCACTTGAAAAAAACTCGTCCTCGAGTTTGCCTCACTCGTTCTTTGTACTCGTAGCATCCAAAATTGTATCCCTTGCATCAAATTCCCTTTATTTATAATGACTCGACCTCGAACCTTGATCGTCTTAAAACCGAACTCATC